>JAOBAZ010152212.1:0-18456 GCA_026546875.1 Pteroeides caledonicum | reverse complement strand
TTATCAAATTTTACCAAATTTGTAGTGAAATATCTCGAAAACAAAGAAAGATACAACAAATCTGTAAAGTA
Organism: Pteroeides caledonicum; assembly: GCA_026546875.1. Classification (NCBI taxonomy): domain Eukaryota; kingdom Metazoa; phylum Cnidaria; class Anthozoa; order Scleralcyonacea; family Pennatulidae; genus Pteroeides; species Pteroeides caledonicum. The sequence goes on along the minus strand of JAOBAZ010152212.1, from coordinate 18,385 downwards.
ACTTATGAAATAGTTTTAAGAGTTCTTTCATTTGAGACAATGGAAAAATATATTGCCAATATCCTTTAAAGGGGAATTGAACCTTGAAAAAATAACTAAATTTTATAATGTGAATTTCGAAAACATCACAATGTAAAAGCTTGATAAAATTGTTTTACTTAATTTTTTTGGCATAATATAAATTGCTAAACAAGCAAAAGGGTAGTATATTTCTATTTAGTATATAGTATATTTCACTGCATGTACAGTATTACTTGTCTGCATTAAGTTTAAGACATTTTAGTTTCTCAGCTTAATTTATTTCTTGTATCATACATCATAACGGATAGATATGAGCTGCCAGTCAAACAGTCAGTTTTAAAGTATGTAAAGTTTTTTGGGGGGCTCAGCTCTCCTTTAAACGCTATCCCCGACTATAAAAGGGTCCGAAGGGTTCCGAGCGTTTTCCGAAGTCGTCATTGATAATGGCGTTTGATTCAGCTGCGGTTCAAAAATATGTACATGTTAACATTTACGTGCCTTTTACCTAATATTTAAATAAAAAGTAAATATTTAAGTAATAGTGAGTTTATGTAGAATAAATTATACAATCAAAGCGTTTTTTTGGCCCCCATTTACAAAAAAATTAAAGTATACAGTAACCCAAGGTAAAAGGTTGAAAACTTCATGTTTTTGTGTTGCCTTTCTTCATATAACCTGACATAACGAAGTTGTTTAGCAAGATGTTCATTTTGTGTGCAACTGGTTAGTATATTCATTGTGATTTGTGAAATTATATTAATTTTACATTCACGTTAAATCGTACTATTTACTATAACACAAACAAGGTAAGTTACGATAAATAGTAAACTTACTAAGTCCGATGTTAACCGAGCGGGCGATGACGACAAATGACGAGTGTACCTTCCTAAGGAAGCTCCTTTTATAGTCAGGGCACAGAATAGGGCACAGAAGATCGACTCAAGTCGGAACGTTTGACGTTTGTGTCCTCGCGCATATCACATTACGCATGTTGTCGGCTATTACTCTGGCCAGTAAACTGTATGTTAATTAACAAAACAGCCAATAAACAAGCTGAACTAGCTGGTCCGCCATTACTCTGGCCAGTAAACTGCATAAAATCTGCATAAAATATTGGGGACACGTTGTACCACTGAGTCGGCCTTCTGTTTATTTCTTATTCTGTGGTCAGGGATAGCGTTTAAGCCCTCATCACACAAAGACCCTTTAAGCAGTGGCGGCGCCAGGCCTCATTTTGGGTGGCAAATGAGGGGCAAAGCAAATTTCTGAGGGGGCCTTTGTCAAGACTTTTGTCAAGTAAGGTATCACGTTTTTTTAAAATGAAACTACGGTACTTTATATTACCAACACAAGGTTGACAAAATAAAAACTAAAATATAAACTTAATTGCTACTCAACTATTGATACCGAATATATAATTTCATTTCAAACGAGAACAATTCGGCTGTTAGGGAACTTCTGAATAAATCTGTCCACAACCGCGTCCAGATCCGGTGAACGCTGATCACCATTAAACTTTTAATTGTAGAATCGGTCATCGTCGTTCTGAGATGATTCTTGATTATTTTCAACTTGCTAAATGATCTTTCACAACCGGTCGTATACTCATTGGAAGGGTCATGCAAATTTTAATAGCCTTAACAAGTCCCGAAAATGCTATTTGGATAGACTCTTTGATAGACTCAAAAGTAATACCTGATCTTTGAAACATTCTTTTTGCTTGTTTTGCCTCCATTTGGATATCTTCCAGATTTAATTTACAATGCTCAGCAAGTGGGGAAAATTTTTTCAAAATCTAGGAATTTATTTGATGTTGGATCTAGTTTGGTGATCGAAAATTTGCATAACTTTCTTTGCTAAAACGTCTCTTGAGCTCGTTTAGAAAGACGATAGAACACTGCTCTTCTCATGTGGGGTGATTCTGAAATAGTATCGCGGCTACCTAATGATGTCAAAACGACAAAATCCTAAATTACCAGGTGTGTTTCTTTAGCGCGCAGACCGATTTATACAAGAATTTAGATTATTTTCTGTTGCAATACCTAGTGAATTCTCAAAATAATCGGTTGATTTTTGGTCAGAACGATACGTCTTCAGCTCTTCAATTTGGGTTTCAATAAGGTCTGCTGCCTCAAGGTAATCCATCACAGGACTTTGGAGCGCATCACACACCCCTTTGGCTTCAAGCAAAATGAGGAGCATACAATAAATAAATTTTTGATCTATTTGGCCCAAAATATTCCGCGCACCCAGTGCTCGGTCACGATCAGCATCGGTATTACCTACATCACTAAGAAATTTAATGACACAATTAAACCTAGATTTTAAGCCCCTCACAGCACGAACTTGACATGCCCATCGCGTATCTGACATTGCTTTAAATTCTAAGGGTTGTTCGTTGGGAAACATGTTTTTTTGAAATGCAATCCAACGTGAATGCACATTAGAACCACTCAAAAAATTATGGCACATTTGCAATACAGCAAAGAAATCTGCGACAGGAACAACACTTTTCACTGCTTGGACTATCACCAAATTCAGACGATGTGCAAAACTCTGCACATATAGAGAGCTTGCGGAACAATGTTTCTAATTTGCTCCTGTACGCCAGAGCATTTCCCGCTCATGACCGCGGCCCCATCGTAACCTTGACCAACAAGACTCTTGATGTTAACTCCAATTTTCTTGATTTCGTCTTGGATAGCATCAGTCAGACCTTTAGTGGTGAGGTCTCCTGCAGCTTTGAGGCCAACGAATTCTACATGCATTTCGCAATCGGAAACGTATCGAAGCACAAAAGAGAGCTGTTCTGTTTTTGATAAATCTTTAGTTTCATCTACAATGACTGAAAGCAAAGTATTCAGCTTCTTTAATTTCTTCGGTAACTTCAGCCAAGATAATGTCACTGAGAATTTCTAGCTAGCATTTTCTAGATAGCATTTTGCATACTGTGATGCGTGTATTTGGCATTCTGAGGTCATCAAGTTAATGTTGGAGGATTTCTGAATAATTCTTTAAAAAATTTAAAATTTCAAGAAAGTTACCTTTGTTGTCGGCAGGGTTGATGTCGGATTCACGGTGACCTCGCTGAGCTAAATTTTGAACTGCTGTTAGTCGTAAGGTATCTGTGATGATTTTAAGGTATCTGTGATGATTTTTTTTTTATGGATGTACTCACGATTTTGTTTGACAAATTGACGGTGGTTCTCGCTAAAAAGGCTAGTGCCTGTCTTGCCTGTTAATTTTGATTCCAGATAAGCTTTGTACCAGACCGCACTGTCTACATGCGTTTGGGAATTCTTATGTCGAGACTGTTGTTGCTCTGACTTTCGCCAGTACATTTTTTCCACTGACAAAAGCCTTCCGAGATAAATGGACACACAGTATTTTTATTGACGTTGGAAAAATGGCGACTAGTAAAACAGTATACTTTCCTTACAAGGTGAGTACCCGAGCCAACGAAACTTTTTATACCATTCAAGAATGAAACATCGGCCGTGTGACTTCGGGAAATAAAATTTCTCTTTTAAATCTGGCTTTGCTGGTCCGTTGTCTGTTGACCAAGAAAAGTCCCCAGGGCCACTTATTGCTTTTGGGCGATGTGAAATCTGGACATTTTCTGACTGAGTGTCTCTAATAGTTGCAGGTTGACCGAGGATGTCCTCATTTTCGTCTTCAACATCCTCGGAGTCTCCCTGTCTGTTTTTTTCATTTTCTTTCCAAATTTACTTTTCTGTCGATTCATCCACTTGCGTCCCATCGGCGACCCTTCGACGTTTTTGGACAGGCGACGCCGACCACTGAGCTTGACAAATCTTTCTAATGTCCATCATTCTAGCTATTCAACGGTTTACATGCAGTAGGGCTGGTGGCCCAAACAGATTCTCACGGTCCGTTTCTATGATTTCACGGGTTGTTCACGATCCCGCTGCAAGGGGGGAAAATTGGGGGGGGGCAAAAAAAATTTGAGTGGGCAAATTTACTTACCCTTAGCCCCTCCCTAGCGCTGCCACTGCCTGTAAGGGTCTATGTGTAACCTGGTAGAGGGCTGGAATAGCCCATAGTCATTCAAGTAACTATTTTGAAAGCTTAAGATTGAAAATTAATAGAACTCATTATCTATGTTAAATCAAACTGCGAAAAGGTAGTAAACTGCCAAATGTGTGAAAAGGTTTTTCTGACGTTTTTGCTCGAAACGTCAGCAAAACTTTTTCACACATTTGGCAGTTTACCACCTTTTTGCTGTTTGATTTTGCATTTTATACTGCTTATGCAGCACTCAAACTTTTTTCATTATCTATGCTATTGTGTGGGTTTATGCAAGTTTGTGCATCTTTGTGTTCACCTGCCTATTGAATGTGAAGGTAGACAACCTAGACAACCAATAGAAGTGATTCAGAAATGACTTACCTGTGAGATTGAACAATAAAGATTTAAACCACTGTTATTGGTTAATCTTCCCAAAAAACAATAGACACGTGGTGACAAAGGTACATACATTTTGTATAAACCTGGATCAACATACTGTAGAGAATGAGTTCCAGACCATGTCACCAGACCATGAATTCAAATGATTATGGATAGACTTCGCAAAGTCATTTGCTCTGCAACCATTGGTTGGCCACACAACAGTGCTGGAGAAGTGGGGTGCCTGTGGGGGTGGAGCGCTTTTCAATCTCAGGGGGGTTAAGCCCTCCTACTTTAGAAAAGTGCTAAGAACACTATTAAACAAAGCTTGACTGTTACTGTTTTGATAATCATTCTTATATGTTGTTGCAGTGGACCCATTCCCTCTCAGTCTAACTGGTGAGCCCGGTCACATTTAATGCTATGGATGTGTATGTACTGTAAATCTGTTCCAGTATTCCCAGGCGTAAAGGTTCTATTCAAATGATTATCTAAGTGGTTATCGCTTACAAGACTTATTATAAAAAATTAGAACAAACGCTAAAATTTGAACGTTGACTGTCGTAAAAACGTTTCAAAATCACTGTGATATACTCTAATACAATTGGCTAGGTTATTTCCCCCATGTTAGCAAGAGTGGATTGGGGCGAGTGCCCTGAAAATCTTTCATTTAACAAAATAGTCCTAGAAAGCAAGGTGATTACAAGCCTATATTTGAAGTGAATATAGGCTTGTATGGACGAAGCGAAGTGAATATAGGCAGGTAATCACCAAACCTGAGGTGAGCCGAAGGCAAAGTGAATATAGGCTTGTAATCACAAAGCCTGAGGTGATTACAAGATTATGACGTTTATTGGAATAAACAAATTTCTTCAGGTTGTTCATTAGCTGTTTTGTTAACATACAGTTTATTGGCCAGAGTAATAACCCACAACATTTGTAATGCGATATGTGTGAGGACAACTGGTGAGGACACAGGTTTCAAAGGTTCCAGTGGTGGATTATGGGTTCACGGGCCTCCCTGGCTCTTTCCTATGACTGCCTCCCTGTCCGCCCTTCTTGTCCACTCTCTAACATTCAATCTCCTCCCCTACGTCAATTTCCCTATATAAAGGGGGCTGTTGTTTGCCACTCTTGTTGTAATATTTTTGTGAAGTTCTGTTTGTGAAGTTCTGTTAAATTCATATTAATAGAATGTCATTTAATTTTTGGAAATGCGTGAAAAAAGTTCAATAACACTAAAATTTCTCTATTAAATTATCATACTTAATCACACACATTGACACGATGCAAACATCTTTCGGTTGATTTGATCTTTAATCCTCTTTTTTCCCTTTAATGCCTTGTTTTATATTTTATATTTGTACAAACGTGCATACACGTGCATGCAAGTACGGTAAATAGTATATTGCTAGCTGCATCACATGCATTAACCTATATTTTTCTTTTGTCTTTTGTCTTTTATTTTTAGGTTAGAGATTGAAGAATAACCAAGGTGATAGATATTTTGCTTTTGTCAGTTCAGTGGTTTTCACCTTAATCACAATTTTGCTCTGGCTTAGGATTAACAAATGCCTGGTCATTTATTTTTATCTAATAATGAATTAAAACACATAATAAATATAGTTATTTATGCCATCCACTGTATTGGTTGACACATAGCATTCACAAATATACTGTATAAGCAAGATAAGTTGTATATATTTTATAAGAAAAGTTTCCAATTTACCTTTCATTTAATAGGAGAGGTTGTACAAAACATAAGCAACATAGCAAATACCAAACTTATTTTTTCAATATTTCAAAAACATCACAAGTACTAGCTGATCTGATCGTGAGCAAAAGGTCTGGAACTAGCAGGAAAATAGAAATCCATTTTCGTGTTTTTAATCACATATCTTTGCTTTTCGTTGATGGAACATGCTGATGGAACTTATGTTTAAGAAACAAAATTATAAGTCTGTCATCAATTTGGGAACAAAGTAAAGTATATTTCAAGAGAAACTTCGCTGTTTTGATCGCAAAATGGATTTCTATTTGACAACTAGTGCCAGTCTTTTTCCGTGTTTTCAAATCATTTGGTAATTAAGGTACTGTTACACGCTGCAATTTTTCATGCAACTTGTGTCGCGGAAAAAAATTTGCAACTTGCACGACGGTTTTTTAGCGTATAACACCTTCGTGCTACCTGCAACAATTTTTTTTAGAAGTTGCACAAGTTGTTTTTTTTAGTTGCGCAATGATTTAATTCTACTTTCTGCAACAAATTTCGGTAAGTTGCATTTATTGCGGTACGTGTAACATCCTTTCACGCCACCTGTGTCGGGCAACAAATTTTTTCCTCAAGACAAGTTGCACCAAAAATTGCAGCATGTCACAGTACCTTTACTGACTTCAAATTCTCTCCAAATTACTAACCAATACCTCTGGAAATCCCAATAAAATATTCTTAAATTTCTCTGGAGTTTGGCTTGCTATTATTTGATTTATATTTTGTTTTCTGGCATGATTTGGACAATCCCTACCTAGAGTGAAAGACCTGAGCTTTTCAATGTTATAATATATTATGAACTTTGTAAAATCAAGTGACTTTTCAATTCAACACAAAACAGTTAACTAAGTCTAAGGACATTTACCGTGACAGTAAAAGACAAATCGAAAAATGCAGAGAATGTTTTTGATCAATTGGGTGCAGGGCCGAATTTAAAATTGCCTAAAACCTAATGCATTTCCGGCCCCCGGTAAAATGTTGCGGCTCCTTGAGAAAATTCTTTCTAAAAAAGTGATTCTTGTTATGTAGCGTGTTTGCTTTGCCGCGCATTAGTTTAATTGTGTGAAACAGTGAAACGTGAAATCTTGTTCAAAGGTGAAAATCTGAAACATCTCGTATGTCGACAATGTTTCATCCAACCAAATTGTTCCTCATTAAAGCACAGAATCCTGTTTTGCGCGAATTTTGTGTCTCGAGTGAACCTGTCGGCCTGTCCCCACCTAGGTTTTTGCTGGCCACCCTCCCTCAAAATCGTGGCTACGCCTCTGTTAAGGCTGGTACACACTAGCGGGTAACGAGTTAAAACAACTGATCTCTAAAACGCCCCCTACCTTTGTTGCGAAATAAGTCAATTGATTTGTGTTTTAAGTATACTAGCGGGATCATGGACATTTAGAGTAATGCGTGGGGAATTGTACAATTAGTCCATATTCCTAGGAAATTTAGGAAGTCTGTTTACATGGCATATTGCATAGCGGCTAGCGATTCCTTAAATTGGTGCTCTTAGTTTCTCGGCAGCGGAGGAAGAAAGCATATCTTGTCACTGATATATAACTTTATCATTCGTCTTTTAGTTTAATAAAAGGTCGACTAATAAACGCTAATAGCGAAATTTAATAACGAAAGTGTCTTGTACTGCATTTGCAAACTACGATTTGACAAGTTCACTTAACAATTTTCAGTTAATGCAATCTCTTGGCAAGAAATCAACACGAGAGATTTCCCACCAGATTTGTTATGAACGATAATACTCAAAGAAAAGGTCAGAGCTTTTGTTGTTTTGAGGCTATAGTGGAAGAACCCGTTGCGTATATCATCGGTAGTTTAGTTATGGTTTCATACACCTTTGGCTTTGCAATATAATAATAACTTGGAGGCGTTTTGAGTTTTGACTTGGGAACGTTTTTACTAAATTTGGGGACGTTTTGACCTGAGGACATTTTAACCTGGACGTTTTGACTTAATTGGGGACGTTTCTACTTGGGGACGTTTTGGCCTGGGGACGTTTTAACTGGCAACCCCCGGATGGGGGGCAACCCCACGGGATTTTGACATTTTTTCGGAAAAAGTTCAAATTCCCCACACTAGGCCAACCACAACACGTCAAAATCCCCACCTCCGTGGTCTCTAGAGTAGGTTGTCAAAACCTTTATACTTGTTCGTTACACTTACTGTCTTGCCATACTCTGTATTGTCCGCTAAGGTTGTTAACATACACTACACACTTCAAACACAGGGAGATATATTGTTGTTTTGGCGTATTGGTATAGGGAAAACATTATAGCCACTTTATTAAAATACCTTCGTGTTTTCTGCTATCTTATCTAGAACCGGGACAATCTGTGACGGGGCGGAGCACCGTTAGTTGACCCTAGTCTCTCATATTTAACAACTCGGTCATCATCACAAATTATTCAAAATAGCGATACATTTGTCAAAATTTCCCGTGCTCGGGCAAGTGTACTTCATGGTGTAATTGGTCAAAATCCCGACTCCCAGACCCCTTGACCTCGAAAAAAAATAGTCAATGTTCTGCAAGCACTGTTGCAGTCGCTAGGAAGTGTCTCGAGGCTTGTGCTTTGGTACCACGCTGGCCGCGCCGCGCCGCCGACGCTGGAGGACTACAAACTAAAACATGAAGAACAACATGGAAAGAGGGCAATCCTATATTTGGGCTCGCGCAATGCTGCGGCGCATGTAATTAAGTATATAAAAAGAACATAGACATTTTCTTAGATTCTAAGTGCATAATTTGTTTTACTTTCCGCCTACATTTCCTGCAAAAGCTCCCTAAATATTTTTAGTTAAAACGAAACTGTTTACATCGCGTAATGCACTCACATGACAAACTTGTTTCTAGTGGCACATAAATCAACCTCAAGGGACACTACGTCTTAAGGGCAGCACAGTCAAAGAGGCACATTTTCTATTAAAGGGCATTTGTAGAAAAATTGCCGCACTTGCCCCCTGTTTTCTCCGTCATGTTTTTAAGTACTAGTTAACCCTTTAGTTCCCAAGATATTTTTCTTTTGTTCTTTGTCATCGTATTGTCTTTGTTTTGTTCTAATAGGAATTTGTTTGTTCTTTGCTGTCAGGTGTACCTGACATTGGGAATTAAAGAGTTAAAATACGAGCGGCAGGTCGGTACGGGTATTTACAATGGCGAGTGCGTAGCACGAGCCATTGTAAATACCACAGTACACAGATCTGCCGCGATTTTAACGGGCCAATTACATGGGCCGAGTTGTCCCGGCCAGCCGAGCTGGGACAGTTTGCTGGGGTACTTTTTCCCGAGCGATTACATGGGAAACTAGCTAGCAGCCGGGACAACGTTTAAATTTACGCGGAAATGTTTGGCGGGCTAAGTGTTTTGGTTTTGCCTTTCGAAATAATGAGACTTCAAAAACAAATAAGTCCACTTTCTTGCTTGCTCCTGACAACTCAAATTGCGATTACATAGAGAGTTGAGGCGAATTTCGTCCCATTTAGCCGAGTTCATGTCCCGGCTGTCAACAACCGATATCCCGGCTAGGTGAGTTGACCCGTTCCCATGTAATTGACCCGTTCCAATGTTATTTTTACTAGTAATTACTATGAAGTCCGCGGTATCGGCAAAACTGTCCCACCTCGGCTAGCCGGGACAACTCGGCCCATGTAATCAGCCCCTAAATTAATAAAAATTTAAATTAATAATAGCACGCTAATTAACTCTTTAGCAGCGATAGGATCATTGACCCAAATAGAACAAAAGAAAAATAAAGAGAATAAAGCCAAAACAATAGAAAAACAATGAACAAAAGAAAAACATCGCAGTCGCTAAAGAGTTAAGATACATCTGCATTATCAAAGTTAGGAATACTAATTATCAGATTGTTAACCTGTACGGGGCCGGTTTACAAAGATGTCGTGGGACAATATGGAACATTTATTGGGTAGTTAGCTCATTAATTATTCATGAATTCCACAAACATTTACAAAACGTTGCCTGCTTCCAGATTTACAGATAAAATTAACGTTACGACTGTAAGAAATGACTTTTCCATATAATGTCATCTCACACGTTGAGCACGTCAGAGAGATATCAGCAGTACGAGACGCAGTAATAGGATGGAATTAGGGCGTAGACTAACCATCTAAGGACACGTGCATATGCACGGTATCCTTTCCTATGCAAAGGAACATCGTCTGTCGCTAGCTAGAGTAAAATACTAAAGAGTGGCTCGTGCACTAAAGCGTTAAACACCTCTAAGCCCGCGCGCCTCCATCATGGCGACTGGCCACTTAAAATACATGTATGTTTTTAAATTTCCCTTGGTGGCCTCGTTTTCAAATCACATCCAAACCACGCCTTGACCATGCCCATTTTGTCATCAAATTTTGTCGTGCATCCACTGTCATCCCCAGCTCTTCCTGCAGCAGCGTCGTTGCCACTGATGTCTAGATTACCTGGATTGGCTGAACTAGTGAGCTCGATTTGTATATCAGGAGAAAGATCTTTGGACTTTCGTCAGCTCGTAAAATTGAAGCCAATTGTAGTACGTCATTTCCAGTCCTTTTGCTCGGTCTCGCATGTAACAACCTGTGCAAAAAGACCGAGCAAAGAGACTGGATATGACGTACTACAATTTAAAAATTGGCTGCAATATATGGTACGTATTTCGCTAATTGGGCTGAACTGAGCTCTCGCGTCTATTCACTGCATGCGGCCATATCTATACACCAAAAAGACGCTTTATTTTTGTTTTTTTTATGCTCGCAGAGATGTTTGACATAATAAAAGATTAACTTCAACACAGATCGTGACATTTTGAATATTTTTTATGAGATACTTAGGACTGGCTATCTACACCGGCAGAAATATGTACTGATTAGTTTTTGCTGGCCGCCATATTTCGACACTCAAGAGAAATTTTGTCTTGTTTGATTTCTTCTTTTGTCGTTTTCTATACGGTAACATTCTGACCAAAACATGACATTTTTAACATTACAACTGTAACCTTTCAAAGGACTTTTGGCATGCTTAAGACTCGTTTACAAAGTTTTTAAAATTTAAAGCTAACATGGCGGCCAGCAGGGTCGCACTGCATGCAGCATTTAGTAGGGTCTAGTCAATTCAGGTAATATAGAGATAAGTGGTCGCTGCAGGTAGTTGAATATATGGTCGTTAAAGCGTTATCCCTGCAACGGTCAGTGTCCGATATATAGAACACCAAAACCAAAAGAATAAAAATTAGGCTTAAAGATATAAAGTAACACTTGACGAATATTTTGCCTGTAAATTGCCTGTAAAATTCTCCAACATGGCGTGCGACCGTGACATACACGATAACAATGATATAGAACCCATGCGAAAAATAGCCTTCCATATGAAGGATAGCAGATATTGATTATTGGGAGCGCGCAAAAAGTATTATTGTTCCGAAATCGCTTTATAGTGGAGATGTTAAAATGTTTCTTTGATAAACAAAGACTGTGCACGATATTCACGCATCAAAAATAACTTAGGCCCTGTTTATGGAGAAGATTTGTCTCGGTTTGTAGGGACATCCGTCTACCCGAGTCAATTTGCTGTGCGTTTAGATGAGAAGTTGGCGACGGTGCTTGCTGCCTGTTTAGTTACATGTAAGGGCAGCTTGCTTCGACCTTGAGCAAGGACAACTTTGCCTCGGCTAGCTAAATCGTTTAAATGATGAAAACTTTTCCACCCTTTTTCAAAAGAGCATGACCCGCCCCCTGGGTGACCCTATCAGCCGAGCCAAGTAAAGGGGACTCTGATGTAAACGGTTATCTTGCATGAAGAGAAACTGTAGGAAAGGCGAGGTCACCCAGGGTGACTCGGGTTGGAGGGTGTCCGAGCCAACTCTTTCTCATGTAAACAGGGCCTTAATTACACGATAACGCCTGAAATAACAGCTAAACACGTGTCAAGTAAAATCATCGAGTTCCCCCAAAGCCCTTCTTTTACCTAAATAGCATTATCTATATAATGTCCTATTGTACTGAATTGTAAGCAATTGTAATGGCTAAGGTGTCATGACCAAAATGGTATTAACTCATAAAACAATCATTATACATACATCAAAACGTCATAAAATAAAGCAATGGAGTACACCCTTTCGATAATTACGTCATTTGGCCTGAGAGCCTCACTCCTATGAAACGTTAGCTTTTACTCACGAAGCGAGGCTCCCAGGCCAAAAACCATTCATGACGTAATTATCGAAAGGGTGTATTGAATGACAACTATTGCACCTATATATAAATAATTTGCCACATCTAGTTGGGAAAACGAGACAGCGCCAACACAAACTTTGCATCTGATTTTGCTAAACCAGCAGAATTAGGTTCAAAGTTTGCGGCGAGAGGTGTGGGCGATTGTGACACCCCCAATAATTCAAAGAGCGTCAAAAACTGTGGTCAAAAGAAATGTTTGCATATTACAGTTTCATCGGCATATAAATATTTCTCTAAAACTTTTGCTTCTCTTTGTTAAACGCCTATAAATATACCGGTGTCAAGCGAAATACATGACCATTGCGAAATACTTGACCATACGTCATACGTCACGGATTTCAAATCAGTTAACAGCGTTATTTACTTATTTATTCCAAATTTGTGATGCTTGCTAAGAACCAGATCAGAAAATGGCGACTTTGTTGCATTTTGAGATCTTACACGAACGATCGACACGCACAAAGGATGAATACGCTGTGTATTTTATGATATTAAATTGCTATGTATTTGAGTGGTACAGACTTCTTTTAATATTATTTAAGAGAATAAGAACATTAGTAATAAAATAAACAGCCAGAACTCTTTTCAGAAACGATCTTAGTCTATATTGAGGCTTTGCGTTAGAGCAAGAGTCGTGTTTTATATTCTACATAGTATAACTGTAGACAAGTAGGTGGAAAAATATATCTTTTGCCGTATATCACAAATTAATTTAAGAACACACAGTAACATACATGTGCCGATCTTTTATCACATACCAAATAATTATTCACGTTGATTGACTATGGTCACGGATTTCGCAGGTCATGAATTTCGTGTTGGTTACACCGGGCGGTACCAATTGTTCATCTTTGCCTGCAAAATGTATAATGCCCGGTAAAGTTAATATGAAAAAATTGATGAAGCGCGCCCAGGATTAAACATAATGAATAAAGAAAGATACGTTCTCTGACCAAAATATTTATATTATTCGAGTTTTCGGCTGTCTGACTACAGCCTTCAACGGGAAACGATTGCTTTCTGACTACAGCAAAGCTCGAACAATAATATAAAAATTTTGGTCAGAGAACGTGTCTTTCTTTATTCATTATATTATATTGTTTATATTATACTAACTTTATGGGCATCACGGTGTATAAAACACACCGTAATACTCAATCAAGTTAACACCGTAATTAATATATAAATTGCTTATAAACAATTGTGCGGCGTTATTGTCTCTTTATTATTATAATTGTGTTTATTATTATTCAGAATACTTTGATAAAGTATCACGAACGGCCTGGCAAAACTGGTCTTTTTCGTACGACACCCCCTGCTCAACCATTCTCTTTTCACCGCGTCTCGGTTGGTATTATCGTAGCACAAATATCATTTTTGTCCGACTGATCACCCACTTTTTTGCCCAACAGGGCAATTTTTAGAAAACTAAAGGGAGCAGCATCCTCTTACTGCTCTTCCATATCCCATGGCCAAAATATTTTACTTTTGATTAACACATTATTCCGATATAAATTGATTTTTGTATTAACGGCCTCAATCAATTGCATTTTGGAAAGATTTTGAGAATTTATTATTAGGATGAATTTACAGTAAAAGTGAACCTAAAAAAATTATAAAATTCAAATTTGATCACTTTTAATTTTTATAAATTTTATAATTCTCAAATTAACGCATAAACCTTTGGTAAGCACATGCTAGGATTTTGCTGAATCAACTATAGAAAGTGAAAAGAAAGAAAATTTGTGAATTATATGGTGGAATTGATGTCAGTGACCTGTTAGGCTGTCACGTGACACCGGTTGCTTTGGATTCAGGTATGCTTACACACTGCAGTCAATTGGGAATTTTTGAAAGCCTTGTTACAATGAAATGTCAGTGGTGCACATTGTAGACTTATTTGGACTCGATCGACTTGATTGCTTAGGATGTTGAATGCAGAATATCCCCAGCAATTTGCGCTTAGTGTACGTACTCTAAAGCTTCGATATTTTTGATAGCCGAGTGTATTGAATGTATTAATTGTATTAGCATATTACATTATTGTTATTAAAACTTGAAATTGAATCGTGTGTTTTCACAATTTTTTTTCAAAAACCCTAAATACCAAGTTGGTAAATTTAACAATTTTTCCTAACGCATGCGCGAAATGTAAATATATTTTAAAGTTTAATGAGAGAGTCCGCGCTGAAAAATATCGACCTTTTGGGCATCCCCGCGTATAACGCGGCTTGTTGCGCTTCACACAGACTCGCTTAACTTACGGCCATTTTATCGTCACAAATTTAGTTTGAGTTTCAAACTTTAAAGGAATTTATTAGCAACGCTATTTTTATTGGGACTGGATCACTGTGGCCTCAGAATAAGTAACAGGGGCTTGAGAGTCTCCAAAATACTCTCTATGCCTTGGATATAAGTAAATATACATACTGGAACGATAATGGTGAGCAGCCATGATTTTTGTTGTGGTGTTCTTGCGTGAAGTCGCTACTCTTATTTCGAATCTGGAGGATTTAATGATTGTACAGGAAAGTTTGTAAAATTAACTAATAATTTGTCTCCGTCTAATATTTAGTGACGATGGTTAAAGCCGGCGTTATGTTCTTCGTGGAATTTTGTGATCAACAAGTCGTTTTACTTTAGACTTAGTGGTCTGTTGTGTTTCGAGCCAGAGGTGTGTAGTAGTAATGATGGCCGAACAGCAAGTCGATGGACCTCCAAATAAGAAGCAGAAAGTTAGTACTCCCAGTACTCCAACAGATAACGAAGGTATGAATTAAAAAACCTGCTTATTACCACATAATTTTATTGTTTGGTTCTTCTCAAACGAGTCTACTCAACCTGTGTCGCCATTCTATTCTTCCTGTTAAAAAATTTCGCATTACGACGCGGAGTGAAACACTCCTCGTTACCCCATATAATTATCTCACAATTTTTTGTAGTCAAAACCTTCTTGGAAGACTTGCCAGAAGAATTATTTGCGACTAGAAATGGAGAGGCAGACGACAGCAATAACGAGCCCCAAGAATTGCAACAGTTATTGGAGAGTGAACCGCCGAGCAATTTGTCAAGTAACAAAATACATCAGAGTGCAAATCCTGTTGCACTAACTGGTAAAGACTTATCAAACCCTAGTAGTCCCACTATTAACAACACCAATTCAGTAAAATCGCCTTCTCTAAACAATTCTATGGTTTCTCCGCAAATTTCAACTAGTTCAATAGCATCACCGGTACCTTCTGCACCGACCTTGAGTGTTGCTGCTAGTATGAACTCGCAACATCACTCAACCTCAGGGACCAACAATCCTGTGGCAACTCCAAATTCTGTGACAATGACTAGCAATAGTTCACCTGTAAGTAATTTTGCAAATTATCATGGTTCATTCAATTCTGGGTCACCACAGGGCCTTGTTAATTCTGCCATGATGCCAAGAATTAGAAATGGTCCCATTGGAAACCAGGGCAATGCAGCCCTGCATAATACAAGCAATTTTGGACGCAAAGTAGGCGATCAGACTAACCATATGAATGCTGCATTAGGAAATAATCAACAAATTAATATTAAGGAAGAATCTAATTTTATGATGGGACAGGCAGGGCTACCAGTGAACCAAGGAATGACATTGGGAGAGGTAAGTGCCATCATTGTGATATAATGTTCATTTTATCATTTCTAGTTTGTTAACTATCTGTATCAAATTACTAAAACAGTTAATCTAAATAGTAGTTGTATTCAGTGTTAATGGACATCAATTGTTTATAAGATGTTTATTTGATTCCAGTTAATTTTTGTTAATTTCCTAATATGTGATATATTCTGAAGTTTAATTTATTCTACCATGTATTGCACTCTGTTCAACTATTTATTTAATAATTTTTTTGTTTGGTTGTATTATCTTCATTTTGACTTTCCTCTTTGTGTCATCCAACTTCTATAGTTGTAACAAGTATTTATTGATCTGCTAAGCTGTTTTCTCAGCTTAGTAATGGTTGTTGTGAGGCAACTGATCATTAACATAATCATCCACAAGCCATCCAGTCTCCTTGGAGTAAACAGTGGATTAGTAATACAAGAAAAAATGTTGACAAATGTTGCATGCTCACTGTATTCATGCACTTTATTTTCAAAATAATTTTCAGGTTTGGAGCAACAATATTGGGAATAAATTTGTAAATTAAAAAAGAAACCTTGACCAAAATTAGTGGTGTTTATATAAAATTATACAATAAAGTTCTATTCTGTTAATTTTTATTGGCATAATCATTATTTACTTCTTAAGAATTATTGGATGAGATTGAGCATGATATTGAGAATTATCAAGGCCAAAGTTTATGTTATCTTCCTAAGGACTCAGTTGATCAGTGTTTTACTCTTTTTTTCCATCCAACAGTTCTTTAAACCCAATGTTCAGTTTTTTAAACGGTTTTTTGTTAATGTGGCAAATTGCATTGGAGAATTTGCAATAATTTTTTTTGTGTATTAAGCAAGTTGATGGTCAGCTGGGCTATTACTTTCAGAATGGATGTCATATCCATTGCATGTAACTATTATCTGCAGTTTTGACATAAAACATTTGCAACATCACAAATTATGTGTAGGTCAGCAGCCAATCAAAACAGAGATTGTATAAATAATGCATAATAATACAGTATATGTGCCTTGAAGGTACAGTTACACACAGGTGTAAAGAGAGTTTAAGGAGATCATACTGAAGATGTGTAGTTAGAGCTTACTGGTTATTAACATTTATTTTGGTACACTTGCCCAGGATGTTTTGAAGTACTCTTAAAATTCAAAAAATAATTTTTTGTTTACTGGGTCAAGATAAATACAGTGTATGTGACTGGCAAAAATAAAATATACATGTAATATACCATATAGTGAACTATGCAGTTTATACAGCAGAGCAAAAACAAATTGCAAATTAAACACTTAAGGTTAGATTAGCATTTACAAGAAATCTTGACCAGCAGTTAATTTAAAGAAATAAAACATATGTAAATCAAAGAAAAGATTTTGAAATCCCTAAAACCAAAGTATAAGTCAATTAATAAGACAGAATTGAAAAGTGATATTTTTATTTCAAAGGACCAATTAACCCATGCCCCATGTTGCTGACTGCAAAAGGTCAGTTAGGTGACCTGAAGTGAAAATTTGTATTGTTTCATCTAAAAACCGGTGAAAAGTGTATAATAACTTATTCTACAGATTTTTGTTTTTGTGCTGCGTTTGTGAGATACTCACTTTCTGGAATGTACGGTGCAAACTGTCATAATGAGCTGTCATACACTTGAAAATACAATTTGTCTTGACCACTTGTTTGTTGATTTTTATGTTGCACTTACAGTGGAAACAAACAAAATACTTATTAATTTGCAATTTTTTTTTGCTCATAACATGAAATCTAACTGACATTTAATGAAAGCTCATTATGTGACGTAAATGTGTTTGCACTATACCTTGCTATACACTTACCACTGTACTTTTAAGTGAAACCATAAAAATGTTCACTTCAGATCACCTTTAACAGATTTTCTTGTTAACTCCAAACTCCCACTTGTTGAGGTTAAACCCCTTGCCAGCAATGGGTTAATATTTCAGTAACTTGTCAGCAATGGGTTAATATTTCAGGAATTGGTTTAAGTTAAAATTAAATAAAAACACTGACATTTAATTGAGTCTTGTTTACTGAAAAATATGTTTCTAGTGAAGATGTAATTTATATGATAGTGTACATTATATTCAAATTTAAAAAATATTTTGGTACTGTACAAGAGTGGGTACTGTAGTGAAATGACTTATACAGTAGTCCTGGGAATGTACAGTATTCTGCCCTATATTTCAAAACCATTCTATCAGTTTTTATAACCACAAACCTATTTTATTTTATTTTTTGGCTGATAAATTGCTGTCGGGTGTCTTTTGTCCGGTGACTTTTGTCCGGTGTCT
>JAOBAZ010152101.1:0-10768 GCA_026546875.1 Pteroeides caledonicum | reverse complement strand
TCATTGTCTTTACGGTTCTTGAACATAGAAATATTTGCATAGCATGACTAAATTGTCGGGCTGGCTTCGCTACTGCAATTACCACAATACCAAGTGAAGCGGTTGCAATGCTTACTGAATGCCGGCGCTTTGTATTACAAAAAATTACCAAGACAAATGATTTAGAACATTTAAAATGGTTCTCGATAACCGCTAGAAGTGAACTCAATATAATCAAACTCACCCATACAGCCTTATACAATGAAAACGCCCCCGAGTATTTATCTCTTTCCCTGCATAATACTGGTGGTTATAATTTACGTTCATCTTCTGCTCCAGTCATTCAAATACCAAAAGAAACAGAAACATTTAAACACTCAGCAGCAACTATCTTTAATAAATTGCCAGCTGAGATTAGAAACATACGCAATTATAATTTTTTTTGTAATAGAGTTAAAAACTTTTTTAGCAAACCATGCAATTCTTAATTATTATATCTTAATTCACCTGAATGTAATATTAGGCAGTTTAGGAAGATAGTTATTCGTATATAACTGTAGATAAAAAGCCATTATATTTATGGATATGGTACAATAAAGGCTTTATTATTATCATCGATTATTATTATTATTATTATTATTATTATTATTATTATTATATGTTGCGTTGTGGTGCCAACCAGTGAGGGCTGTGGTGCCAGCCAGTGAGGAGTCTGGTGCCAACCAGTAAGGGCTGTGGTGACAACCAGTGAGGGCTGTGGTGTCAACCAGTGAGGAGTCTGGTGCCAACCAGTGAGGGCTGTGGTGACAACCAGTGAGGGCTGTGGTGTCAACCAGTGAAGGCTGTGGTGCCAACCAGTGAGGGCTGTGGTGCCAACCAGTAAGGGCTGTGGTGCCAACCAGTGGGGGCTGTGGTGCCAACTAGTGAGGGCTGTGGTGCCAACCAGTGAGGGCTGTGGTGCCAACCAGTGGGCCAGTTGGTCAAAGGTGGATTAGCTTAACCCTGGGTTTGTGGAAAGTTAAAAGCGAAGTATTGAAAACTGCTTTGTTGAAACAATGTTGCTTTTTAACAGGGCTGCTGTAAATTCGTGGAAGTGTTATGGCGTGAATTTTCGACAAAAACTATGGATTGTAACACTAAACTAAAACAGTGAGTTGAACATAGCTCAGTAGGATAGCTCGGCATGTTCAACTCTGAAGAAATGTTTCGCGGAAAGGATTTCAATAAAATGACGATATTGGTGCTGCAGAAGTTTGAATATACATAAATTGTACTCCACTAACCCAGTAACCCCTAATTATCCCCCAATGTCTGCATGCATAATTGTCCCTCCTTTCCAGTCCTACGACTGCCGAATATGATATTACCCCACGTAAATTAATTATCGACATTTTGTCAACTTAACACCTTCTATTGGATGTAATAAGCACGTTCTATCCCATGGATTTGTTGTAATGTTTGGCTGAAGTGGCACTTTGACATTTCAGTTTGGTGGAAAAAAAGCTTATTTTTGTCAGAATGTTATTGCCGGCCGAAAGGATTTTTTTTATCTGGCAACCTTGATTCATTTCTATCATGGTAAGTGTTGAGAAGACTTTGTTAATTATTAATTGGTTGACATGGATTAGTATAAATTAGAACAGAACAAATATGTTAGGTATATATAGGTAGCTTAATTGTTTTATTAGAGTCTCGAGAGAACATTTACGCACTTATGTATTATAATTCGTCATCCAAGGTTGGATGCCGTATGCGATATTGAGCAGTTAAAGAAAGGAAGCAAATAAACAAAATGCAATTGGCAAAGTTTTACACAAGTCTTATTCGATTAGTGTCGGACGAAAATTCTGTACAAGAAGATAAACTTCAAATTATGGGAAACGCGGAAAATTATAAGAAACATGAAAATGTTATAGAATCTTATTTCAATACCTCGTCTGATTGGCGACGGAGTGTCTATAAAGACAAACTGTGAATAATGTGGTCAACGATGCAAGAAAAATCAACGTGGCTGGCGTTAAAGAATATTCATCAACATCGTTTACGAAAATATCTAGTAAAATGGAAGAGTCGTGGTTTAAGGAGGGACCTTTTGAAGATATGACGACACAGGTAGGGATATATAAATAAAGATCTCGCAGGTGCTCGCGGACTTTCAGTACCTTATGAATCAATAGCTGTTCAAGTTTTAAATGATAACATTGAAACATTTAGATGATATGACAGTTAACGTTACGTAGGAAGGTTTCGATGGTAACTTTAGTATTCTGTTTAGTGCATATACATATCCACGTCGAATTACTGGAATGTACAAAGTGGAGGACTGGAAATGTCATCTTGCTCACTTGCCTCATTTGTGGTATTTTGGAGGCGTGTAAATTTCCAGAGATTGCGGCGGATCTCAGAGTTGAATGTGGTGATTGTGACATATACTATTTTTGATTGGACCACATATCTTCCAATCAGAACCTAGCATTTACATGTGCTTTGACACTTGAGTTCTAGGTCTTGATATATAAATTGCTTAGCAATTCGCTTATTAACTGTATGTATACTTAATAAATATACCCGTTTGTTCACAACTTTACACTGATTGGTCATACACTGTTTACATACAACTTTACACTGTTTACGATGCGATGTAGAAAGTTAAGATGGTTAGAGGCAGGCCTTCGGCTTCGATCCAAGTCCTTTGCCAACTAGTAATGCTTTATTTCTAAGAGCTAACCTTCTTTACACGTTCTTCTTAAGTCCGAAAGTGTTTGAAAAAAGTTAATCAAACCATAAAGAGATTTTGGGAAGTGGACTCTTCAGGAACACAGCTGCAAACTACACAGGTAACTAGTGAAGTAAACTGCCACGAGAACAAGCGCGAAGCTCATTAAAAAATAATGGTCAACGATACCAAGTGAGTGTACATTTGCGGAAAAATCGCGCTGAGCTTAGTCGATCGTGTAACTCTGAGTTGTTACGTCAGACGAATAATGGGAATGACTATTTAACAAATAGATTGGATTTTCTTGTGCCTGTGTACTGTAATAGGTCACAGATGATGTCATAGTGTGTAACTAAAGAACTAAATAGTTCGGCACGAGACGAAGTCAAGTACCGTGACTTTTTGTTCTTTACATGCTATGACATCATTTGTGACCTATTACAGTACACACGCACAAGAAAATCCAATCTATTTGTTTTATACATCAAAAAAACTACGAAAAACAAGCAAAATCTTGATGACGTCATCTGTGCATCTATACTTTAATAACAAAGGGCTCATATCCAATCAAATTGCTTGTTTTAGTAAGATTGTTGTATAAACTATTTTAACTATATATAATTCAGCGTAAGAAGTTTTGTCAGGAAGCCTTGCAATTGTTAATTCGGAAATGGTTTTTCCATCCCTGAAGTTTCCACTTCCTGAATATATCTTGTTTATTGGCTTATATTTTAGATTTTGAACCTGTTGTTCGAAAATTTATTTTTAGTATTTTAAAAGCTACATCATTTTGCCTATGTAGACGCCGAAAGCTATACAAGACAAGGACATCTATTATTTGTAAAGCGATGGTGAGCATGGAAGTTTTATCAATATATTAAATGTAAGCTACAGTAATAATACATGGAAGAACAATATACTTACGTACCACACATTACCAAACGTACAAAAATTATGAGCTCAGTTGATCAGAAGAATCGTGTGTGTTTTTCTCGGCATTCTCTCCATAGTAACTCTGGTCGCAAAGCAATTCTTGCTTCATAACTATAAAAAAATGTCCTTTACACTTACACAGTATTAACTGATATAAGCAATTTTAAAAACATAAGTTAAAAATTGTACTTACGCTACTAAAATGAGTAAGTGTGCAATGGTATTCTTGGCTTTTTGTTGTCCTTTCTTGCCCGATTCCCGCGCCACCGAAACAGCTGCCAACATTATAAATAATTCATTGTTGGCAGGTAACACAACATGAAACTACTATATATACAAATCGACTTCGGCAGGTAACATAAACGTCGACCTCGTAATTCTCGATTTATTAGCACATACTCAAAGTCGGGATAATCCTTTTTAAGCTATTTGATTGGTGACTCTAGCTCGGAATATATAACACTATTCCGAGTTTCAGACAAAACAAAATAGCCGCCCAGTTTGTTTCGGTAACAGAAGATGCAATTGAATGAATGAATGGGTAGATATATTCTAAATAAAGGTTTGAATGGTATATGTTAAAACAATTATTCACCAGTCAGCGTCGGTGAATAGTGTCGGATATCAACCTTTTTATTTTCTTATTATTGAGAGCAGGCGGAATTCTCGCTTTCCTGCAATCTGATTGGTTGCAGCAGCGGGTGGAATTTTACGATATTTTGACGGCGGTCTGCAATCCCACTGAAAATTTAAAATTGCTCACTTTGCTTATCTTTTTGAAGTTTTATTCGAGGTTTTATTGACAAGATATTATTTCAGCAATGTTTTTGAACGATAGTTACCATTCAGAGAGTGAATTCCGTCTTCCAGTTTTTTTGTTTCGCTCGACAAGACAATATAATGATGAAATTGAACATTTCTTTTTTTCGCACGAACCCCTGGCTTTGCCCGCGCGAAAACACTGTAAACGTTATTTACCGTTTCGGTAGGGCAGTTTTTGAGACTTCGGGAAAATATTTTTCTATCCGGACCTCCCAGCCAGTAAATAACATATATTTATCTTTACTCTATTTTCAACCATTATAATGGCTGGTTTACAAATAATGCAGTATGTTAACTAATCATTTTCACTGGATGTGGCAATACCAGGGCCTTTTTTAAAAGATAGATTTGACAGGTATCACCCCCTAATTAAACAACAAGCACTAGATGAAACAAAAGAGCATTTATTATATATGAATAATGTTTCTACATACTTACAGAACAAAAAACAGGGGGGAGCCGTATTGTTTTTTTTGTTAACATGGCCACAACAATGACACACAACTGAAGAAAGACAAATGATCACTGAAGCTGCTTATTCATATTGAACAAATTCTCGAGAAACCACAATGAAATCACACAGTTTGAATTGTCTAATTGGCTCTACAGATAAAATTATTGTCTACTCAAAGACATAAATATTGTCTATTACGGTACGTAAGGCAAAAACTGTATATTTCCATCGGCTGGATACTGGTCAAGACAAGCTGAGTGGTCAAACGTTGGACATTTCTTGAATGCACCTGCAGCATAAAACGAATCTCCCCCGTGATGTTCTGCGTGACGGAAGTACTCGTGCACGTAATGATTTCGTGAAAACAATCCTGGGTTACGAGGTACGGTTACCCATGCACCTGCTATTGGTACCCTTGTGGGTAATTTGTTTTGTGCTAACATATCACCAACTTCCAATGTTTTTCGACCATACATAGCAAGGGACCATCTAATAGTGTTAACATAAAATTTACCAAGACCAGATGGATTACTACTGAAACGAAATCCAGCAGCTGTAAATTTATTTCCAAGTTTTCTAATAGCACTGAAATTGCTAGTGTGAAAGTGAATGTCGGCATCTTTCTCCCAGGGAAGAACAGAACCAAACTTTACAGCGCCTAATAGACAAGCAAGTTTAGTGTAAAGGAAAAGAAATGAGTAAAATAAAACACAGCAGTAATAGAAAAACAAAGTGACAAACTGGATAAAGTAGAAAACAAAGAATGAAAAGAAGTGCAGTGCTGTGTGTATAGCATTGCAAAGGAAAAAGAAGTTTGAAGAAAAATGAAAAATAGTAAAGAAAAGCAGAGAGTGAAGTGTTCCTAACATGGTAGAAGAGAACAATAATAGAATGAGAGAGTATAACAAATCATAGGTAACAAAAGATAAGTAAGGCAACAATTTTACTACTTGTTGTTAAAGCACTTCATGGGATGGACCCTGACTACATCTCCAATCTTATAAATTTTCCATCATCCTACAGCATTAGATCAAATTCGAAACTATTGCTCCAGAAGAGCACCGTTAAAACATTCGCATCTCTTGGTGATCGGTCCCAAACTATGGAATGAACTACCATCACACATCCGACTCTCTGGAAAGTTTTAAAAACTTTTAAAAGACACACCTTTTTAAAAGAGCTTTTTTATAATAGTTATTGAAGAAATCCTGTGATCTTATAAGTTTATATATATGGATACTATATTTTTATGCAATCAATAGTAGATACTCTTTATAGTCTAAAAGTAATTATGGACAAATATCTAGATCAGAATGTTTTAAGTGATAGGTCAATTCTTATGTAAATATTTTAAATGTGTATGTGAGCATATATGAATGTAACATACGCATTATTAATTTAAAATTATTATTATTATTATTATTAAGGCTCAGCATAGCATAGTAATACAACACAGCAAAGCAAAGTGCAGCATAACATAATGTTGCATAACTTTGCACAGAATGATAACGTGGAGCATGCCAGAGCTAAACACAAACCCAGTTAAAAGGCAAGGCTAGGAAAGTTAGGTAAAGTAAAGTAGCTGAAATGGTTTACATACTCTAGCAGAGCAGGACAGGACAGGACACGGCAAAACAGGGCAAAGCAAGGCAAAGCAGGTGGAACAATGGACAAAGTAGGGCACAACAGGACTATGCAGGACATGAAAACCCAACGAAAGGCAGGGCAAGGCAAGCTAAAATGAAGTTCAGAAGGGTAGAGCAGCCTGGACAACCTAGCCAGTACTTCAACACAATTATTTCATGCAATGTATTTGCGAAGCAAATACTTTGAAAATTACTACTATGGGCAAAGAGAACAAGATGACCCTTATTCAACTCATATCCTCAAACTATACCCATCTTTTTAATAATCTGACAAATTTGAAGATCCTTACCTAGAACAGTACCAGCCGCATATTCACAAATAATATTATGTTTTTCACATGTTGTCATTGTGAATTTTATCACTTCTCCAAGATTATCAAGGTCACATGGTGGGGCACCAATACCATCAGGCCAAGAGCAAGTTTTTCCTTTAGTGTGAGGTAAACCTCGCTTACAACCAAACCAATGAATTGCCCCATCAGGACTAACCATCTTTTTAATATTGTGTTTATAAGCAAATGGAGCAAGCTCACTATCTGGTATTTTTTGATCATCAATATTGAACATGACATCAGCACAGACTACAGCAAGGTTACCAGCTGAGGATAACCGTTTCAGACGCCAGAAGAAATCTTGGAATACACCATGAGACAACCTAGAGGGCACCAAAAACAAAAATTGAAAAAAGTGTTGTGCTCATGCAGAAAGCTTGTATACCTCTGATATAAAGAAATACATCTCACCCTGAAGCAATGTGATAATAATCTAAAACCAAAATGTTTAACTTGTAAACTAGTTTTACTCTACTAATATTAAGCTAATTAACCTACTGACAGCAGGTGGTTTTCCCAGGACAAGTAAATCATCAGGTATAGGTATATAGCAAAACTCTGCCTACCACAGCTTCAGCATATTCAATCTGATATAAACTTTTACTATGGCAGTTTATAATTCTATTCTGAATTCAGAATACATTGTTTCAATACCACAATGTACCATACTATAACATTATAATAAATGTGAACATATGTGAATAACGTAACATTACCTGGTATCAAGCATAACTTTTAACAATTTTGTTTTAGCAAGAAATGGACCAGGCAGGTAATCACACACAACACATTCATTAAATGATCTGTAATAACCAGATGAATACTGAGCAGTCCAATACTTGAATGACTCTTGACGACAACCCAGATCCCAATGTCCAGTTAGATTACGATAGCTACCTCCTGCAATTGCTATATCATCTCTGTTGCTTAACATTCGAACCAGGCGATACAAATTAATATCACTATCAAAATGGGTAATACGAGGAGCTACAAGTACATAAGGTGTATCAACATGGTCAAGCATCTTTGACCACATTGTTCCTTCATTTGAAGGTTTGTACACTTCATTTTGAAACTTGACTTTAAACTTTAATATTTCTGATGAAACTGAACTTGGTAAGCTTTTATGAGTTGCCAAAATAACTTTAATGCCTTGATATAAATTCTCAATTTTTTGCATCATCTTTTGGTAAGACATAGCTGGCTTTTGATACTGTTTTGGGGAATATATCAAAAGGGTTACTAACTTATGTATTGGGACTTTGCAGGGTATGTGGCTATATTGCAATCCATCAAACTTCTCAGGACAAACTTCTTTTTTTGGCAATTTACCATCTGAATCAGAGATACTAGTAATATTACTGATGATATTTTGTTCTAGAAGACGTAGAATTTCCTCAACATCATTTATTTTTTTCTCTAGGACACTGAAATGAAATGACGTGCCTAACTGTCGTTTAAGTTCCAACAAATCCAAGCAATGTTTTCTGAGCTTCGATCCAATAAACATCTTTTCATGATCTGGGTAGATTAAATAATGTGCCAAGCCCATGATACGTCTCACAGTTGGTTTGGATGGCAGTAAAAAATATCCAGCTACGAACAAGAGTATTATTAACAAGGAGAAATTTAAACAAAACTTGAACTTTGCTCGAGCCATTGTAGGTCTAATGAATTAAATGGCTAACGTGATTTTCTAAGCACCATCTATATGTTAAACAAAAGCATTAAAAATATTAGAAATAAATTTTAGAAAAGATACTCTGGTGCCTAATTGGGTAGAAAAAGATAGGAAAATATAAATCATTACTAATTCAGTAATTGTTGAATTGTAAAATCTCCAGATCGTTCTCCATGGCACAGGAAACAAATATATCCAGATTTCCTATCCTCAAAGGTTATTTCCAATTTATTGTATTTTTACCACAGAAATTGTCACTGTTCAATCAGTGTTTAACGGACAGACTTCTTTAGTTCTAAAATACGAATACGAAGCATTTCCCTGTTTTCATTTTTGGGCAACAGCCACTTGCACAAATGGTGACTGGTGTCCTTATACGAACATTCTCACTAATTATATACAATAAATTATTTGATTAACCAATATTACCTGTATATATGTATTGTGCGCTGTTTCAAAATACTAAAAATAGCGTCCGTGTTTTCACTGATATCGAAATATATGTAAGTTTATGAACAGGTAGCTATCCATGATTACATTCACATTACATTAGACGCGGTCAAGGGCTGGAAACGAGCTTGTTAGCGCAAAATTGTCGTTTGGCGTAGTCCCGAATCATTGTTTGGATCTTTTTAAAAATCAAATGTTTAAAATATTTTGGGTTTACAAAGCTGCAGGGTGGCTCTTGCATTTATTCATTGCTGAAATGCAGTTTTGTAAACCCAAACTATTACCAATTTTAATTACTGAAAAGGTTTAGGTCTGCGTAGAATATCAAAAAGTGAAAGTGGTTTCGAGTCGAGCGAGGCCCTTCACCAGAGCAAATTTGCTCTGATGAAGGGCCATTGCTCGAAATGTCAGCAAATCTTCACACATTTGGCAGTCTACCACAATTTCGCTTTTTGATATTGTTTATTAAATCCTTTTTTAATTTGTAGTTGCCTTTGTGGCAAGTGGATTTTCTGGCGTGAGTTTTCTACGCCCCTAGATACTGTTTCCAAGCCAAGTGCACAGGAGAAAATAAGAAATAAACCATTATCCCTTGCGCGCTCATAGTTTGGTTTTTTTGGTCTTTCGATTCCCGGCAGAGGAATGGCAAGAAAAAGATGGCATATCAACGCCAGCGATTTGGTTTGAATGTGCGTCTTCCTCCATCTTCCCGGGATATGACGACACCCGTTCAGATTGTAATAATTCACTACAGTTGTTTTACCTTTCATTACTTCAAGAGTAAATTTTATAACAAAATTGCTAACGACTTCTTTGCAATAAAATATATAACCAAAAGTATCGTAAGGTGACTTTTTAAGTACACAAAACTCGGTTATGACGTTGCTTGAATTCCAAAAGAAAGCTCCATTGTGCACATGCGCAAATGAGACAGCAACTGATCTTCAATGTACCACGTATTGGTTGATAATAGACACGTGTTTCACTAAGGTTCTTTTTAACAATATTTCATTGATTGTTGACTGTTCCCATGTATTGGTCACTACAATACGATAAACAATACGATAACAGCTAAAACAAAAGCGAAAACAAAGAGCGACAACAAACAAAAGGAAAAAATTCAGTCGTTAAAGAGTTAAATGGTAGACAATGCATGGTGACCAGTCGTTTGGTTACCTTCGACTTACCACCGGTCGACGTAGGATGACGTAAGAACTGGAAAATCAACAAATTCAACACATTTTCGCGCAACCTTTAACTCGTTTGCATTATTGTAAATTGAATCAGTAAAAAATTTAGGAAATTATCTACAGTTTAGATTTGGTTCAGCACACTAATTTTGCTAATGTCTGCTCGCCAGGGAGATAGTTTGCGAGGGAAACATTGAGACTCTCGCGAGGGAAACAGCGACACTCACGGGAAAACTAAACTCGCAAGCAGACACAAGTGTATATTATGGACAATCTCTTCTATTGTACAGATCAAAGTTTTTTTTTCAGCACTGTGTATTTAAAAAAAAACCTGCAGAGAAAAATCTTCTGCTACATTTATGTCGACGCCATTTTGGAAAAGGACCCAGCGATGTACATGTAAAACCAACATTTCAGGCCAAGAAAATGAATCACACAACCGCCGTCACTTTACCATAGAATCACTATTAGCCAACTGGCGGAGTACGGACACAGAATAGAGATTTAACCAGAAGTCTCACTCTTGTCGGAACCTTTGAAGTTTTTGTCCTCGCGCATGTCGCAT
>JAOBAZ010151990.1:0-10769 GCA_026546875.1 Pteroeides caledonicum | reverse complement strand
CAATGAACATGCAACTAATATGATTCTCAAATTACACTGGAATGTAAAAATGTTTGCAGCTCAACTCTGCAGACACTGGGACTGATATTAACAATTTTTAATGTTTTGGTCAGCCATTGTAGAGCAATGCTGGAATCAGTTTCTTGTTACCCTCTGTTTTAAAGTCTGGTGAAGTAAAGTCTGTTCGGCACAATGGTTCTGCTCATAACAAAAATGTCCCACAGATATAAAATTACCAAAATTTTCCCAACATAGGTACCTTTTCTGAATTGAAACTCTGGTTTATATTCATTCAACACCATGGCAAACCCAAACAGTGTTAAATATCCAGTTAGTATATCACATTTTACACATTTATAAGCTTAAAATATATCCAAAGCATTTGTTTACATCACAAACTTCACTTCACTTTTAACTCTTGTTTTACAATTATATTAAAAAGAAATAATTGTTACAAATTCTAAAAAACTATAATTATAATCAATCAAAACTCTTTCAATACTGTTACAGAATCATCCTCATGTAAATATTATTCAATATTTGTCTAACACTGCTATTGAGACAACAAAAAATCATTGCCTCAAGCAAGAATCGAACTCACACCTTTGGGTTTTTAGACCACTGCTCTACCCATTGAGCTATTGAGCCAGTACTGGTAAATATTCAATATTTGTACCATTGGCTTGATAGCTCAATGGATAGAGCAGCAGTCTAGAAACCTGAAGGTGTGAGTTTGATTCCTGCTCGAGACAACAATTTTTTGTTGTCTCAAATATTGAATAATATTTACTCTTTCAATACTAGCATGGAAAAATTATATGTTAAATGGCGATGATGTGATGTGCAGTAAAAATCAATTTTCAGTTCATATTCAAACTGTTATACTTACAATGTAAAGATCAAATGCAATAAAAAAACATTTAAAACCATCCTTTTTAAGCCAACCTTTTAAAGCAATCTTAAAAAACAGACACTATCAAACTGAAATCATCTCAAAGCATATTTCAATAGGGTCAGCTATCTTTGTAAGGCAAAAGAGCACAGCTTTAGGAGCTATCAACAAATATGTGGTTCAATGAAATAAAAATAATAATAAAGGCAATCACATATAAATTTAAATAAAAATGTGATTACCTAAATTATGGCTGAATGATGTAATTTACACAAACTGTAACAATGCTAAATGGACAGTAGCTGGAAACATTCGTAGTTTAGCTTAAAGTCTATTAGTAAACAGTTTTGTACGAACCACATAACCTACCACTGGCTGACATTATCTGGCTGATTATTATCATGACAATGACCATTAAACAGGTAATTTAATTGGATGTATATTTGCCTGAAAACAGTCAGCAGATTTACCTGACAAAATAAGGACAAAATGATAAAAATACTTTTGTTGCATTTGAACTTTACAGCCAGCTTTTTACCCAAACAGTATAAGGGAAATCTATAGTTATTATTTAATGGTTGAAGCACTCTTGGGTTATTGTGACTTAAATGCACAAATTCACAAGCCATGAAGAATGTAATACTGCACAAAGTAAAGCTGAGTGCATTAAATTCTCATTCCTTCGCTGTTGAACCTGGACATGTAAATCCCAACAATACAATGACAGCTACATTGCATGGTCATGCATTGTTGGTTATTCAAAGCCTATCACATGGTGCAAATCAACCAATAAGATTGCAACTTTATGAAGGTGAATATTTAATCTATGTAAACTGCATATTATTAAACTTGGCTAAATGTTGTAAAAGCTATTTTAAAAAAGTATGATTTGAAAAGTTAGGGCTAAATGTAATTTTTTCAGCTTTTAGCTTGTGCATACTTCTGAATACTTTAACCAGCCTGGAATGGCTTTTTATGGCAAGGTGGTGTAAAAAATCCTTATTGACATCCTTGCACGCAGTCTGCACTGATTCCAGTTGATGTTTTTACTGCATGATTATATAAAACATAATTGTAAACTGCCCTGACAAGTTTAGTTATTTTGTATAACAAATATTATGGACTTAAACCTTTACAAACTATGAGGAATTTGAACTAGTTAAGAGCATTCAACAAATAAAAAACGTCAAACCTCCTCTTTTAAACTTTTATATCACTTGAAATCTCTTCATAATTGTCCCCACGCTAAGTATTTTTCAATTTCCGGTGTCGTCAGCGGGAAATCACGTGGCATATCAAGAACGACCGCTGGCTTTTTTTCCGGTAAATTCAGCGAATGTTCCGAGAATTTGTCATTTTGATCGAGCGTATCCCCTTCCTCGCTTTCAATTTCTACGTCATTTCCCACCTCTTCTACGTCACTTTCAACCTTGACTACGTCACATTCAACGTCGATTACGTCACTTTCCACGTCCTCCCGTTCGCTTTGAACATCCGCCGTGGCACTGTCCTCATCTGACGGGCATTGTTCATCACTGATTTGTGCATGTTCGTCTGGTAGCGGTGAAGTGAAGTTCGTGTTTAATAACTGCAAACATTCCTCAGTGAATGCGTCGCTGACCACCAACGAAGCGCTCGCGGGTTTCTCGTCATTGTTGTTCTCAGGGGGAGACTCACTCAACATTTCTGCGGGAATAATGCTAAGTCGTTGGGGGCTATCCTCGCGCAGGGCTACAGTAATGTGAGGCAAGGAATTTTTCTTTGCTTTTTCTTTGTCATTTTTACGCGAATTGCTGTCGCTCCACATAAGTACATTTTGGTTGATGAATGGGGTCGAGTCCTCCTCCCCAAAATGGGACATTGGCCGGGTACTACAGTCGTACGGATGTTTTCTTAAAAACTCTTTACGTCTCCGAAGAAAATGTATCAAAGCAACCAAAAAAACTACGCCGATCACAGCAGCTAAAATCGACGAAATGATTACAGGCACATTATTGACGTTCTCCGGATTCTTTCTCTGTACGGCATTCACATCAAGACTAGTATCATTGCCCGGGAAAGAATTATTCCCCGGGTGGTCACTTGGGACATGTACTTCGTCGCGACCGTGACGTAAGTCTGTGGAACGAGTTGTTATTACTTCTGGCTCGAGGACCTTGTAGGAAAAATGTAATTTCCAGCTAGGTTTAACGGATTCAGCTCTAAGCTTCACACGCAAGTAACTAGTCTTTGAGAAAATTGTTTGTGGAAAGTTTTCATCACAGAGGCGTTTAACGAGAGATTTCTTCATATCAGTTCCATTATGAATTATTAGAGAATCCCCGACGCATTTACCGTTGACGCGAACTATATTATCACTTTGAAAATTATGAATTGTTAACAAGATGCTAGAGTTGGGAGGCGCAGTTATCATCCACGTGTATCGAAAGATGTGTTTAAAACCGTCTCCTGTTTCTGGGACGCGTATTTCTCCACTACTAGAATTTAGTGTTTTTATTGTGTAGACGTTACCTTGAAGGTGAAAGCCAATGCTAGTGCTCGCGTAGGCACGATAATGAATCCAAAGATCTTTACCCATAAATTCGAGCGGTGAAACCCTGCGTGATTCTCCACACAACTCCTCGAACATAAGACCATCAAGGAAACCTGTTGCGCCATCGACAATTTGCAACACTCCTTCACTACAACGAAGTTTGAAGAAAGGAAACGACAACTGGATTTTTGTCGCTTCCGAGGACTCTATTCGCCACAGACAACTCGGCTCTTCTATTCGAGCGGCGGAGTTTGGAGACTTTAACTGCACCAAATCATTAGTGATCAATCCGCCGCAGTTGAACTCACAGCCGTAAAGCTCGACATCAAAACAGACACTCGTCTCATGTTTCGTAGGATATACTCTTACGTAGCGAGCTACAAGTTCTGTTTCAAAATCGTTCTTATGTAGACGAGTTGTGTCCGTATTGCCTTTGAAAACAACTTCCCTACCTCTGTACGGAAACCACTCTTTGCCATTATAACTAAATGTTACCTTATATTCTGTGACATGTCCATTTCGGTTTTTCCCCATGTATCCTTTTGTTGCTATTCCTGTGAATTTTACGAAGTTTTTAAATGCGATTTCCAAGTATTCGTTTGCCGAGGAAGATGGATGTGTGGAACACCAAGCCGTGTTTATTTGACTCAAGCCTGCAGAATGTACAATTCTGTACAAGGATGGGCTTCTTAGTGCAGAGTTTGTTTTGCGGTGGCGATCCAAAAGTGGGTATTGACAACTCTTGCACTGTCGCGTTCTCCGTGCGTGTCCAAAACAGTTTGAAGAACGTTGAGGTTTTCCTTGTGAGTCAACGCAGCTTCTAAAGCGCGTTTCTCGGGCAAAGTTTAACACGCCGCATTGCGACCAGGGACCCCATCTCGACCAAGATACTTTAGCTGCGTCTGTCATAGAGCTTGTATCACGGTAAACAAATGATCCAGCGTGAAGAAAAACAATAAACCAAAAAACGATTGATATTTTACGATGCTCTAGCCACTCCATCGTAGGCTATACAAAACACGAAATATCCGCGGTTCAATTGAACAATACCCACTTGACGTGTTTAACGTGATGCGCTCACAGTGAGTGACTGAATACAACAAGCGCATATCTTATTCATCGTTATATCTTATTTTATTTTAACACCGCTAATTAATCCAAACACTTAAACTGTCGTCAACTTCCTGCAAAACAGGCATGCTTGATTACCAAGTGACCTTTCCGGGTTAATGGCTATTACGATCTTTCGTGGTTTTTGGCACCTTGGCCTGTCGAGACGACCGCGCAAACTACGTTTGTCGCGATCCTTCCGCACGCCTGGCGAGTTTTAACCGCTCTGCGCAACCGTAATTTGGTTGCCTGTGGTGATAGGGAACCGACAATTTCAAAACGTCTTTGTTTCGTGTGCTAAGTCAAGAGATCCAATGACAACCCATTATAATCTCACGCTATTCGGGACTATAAGATATCTTAGTAACTAGAGGTGTTGTGCTTAATATCACATAAGAGCAAAACCTTTGTCTAGCACTTACGTATAGGGCAAAATACCTGTCCCCTGGTTGATGACCACCTGTGTCCTTCGCAACGGTTTTCGTAATTGCTATAAATAGCATTTGTAAAAAACCGTTGATACTCTTTGAAGTCTCTATCAAGTCTGACTCGTTATAGAAGTCATGTGTTTATTATGTGTAATTATTAAAAAAAAGCAGAAGTGGACCCTGGGAGATTTTACCAGTACAATGATGTTAACCTATATAAGCTGAGTAAATAGAACAGTTGACTTTTGAGACGGCTTGGTTGTTTGCTAACATGGTTCCTCCGTTGTGTTGTACTCAGTGAAACATCATATCGCTTTAAAACACAATTGTCTGATGGGTTTCGCTGTTGTTGATCTAACCCTATCATGTTGTTTGTTTTGTCACAAGATAACCTTGAATTCGAGTGTATTATTGGTTTTTGTGGTTAAATTAAAAAAAAATGTCGAGTCTTTTTTAAATGCACCCATCGTTTTAACGGTATTTGACGGTTTGTTCTGGTTACAATGTGCTCTAACCGTAACTTCAAACGATCATTGCTGATTAATAAATGCAAAACATGAGCAACTGAAATTCTTAGTATTGATATGTGCTGTCTCAAATCCGGACCATAATACTTTCATCCTCTGTATCTGAATCTTCTTTTTTTAAAGGTGATAGGATAAATAAGTAAGATTAAAAAAGTTCTACTTAAACTGAAAGTTCTGGAATGGATTAGGGTTAATCAAAAAATTAAATCTTAAATTTTGGTGTAATGGTTGGATTAACTCCAGGATTACTCTCGTGCTTTGGAAGATTATCAACAGAAGTTGTCGTAGTCTTATATCCCGCCTGTCCTGCACTTGCGTCTTCTCATAATGTGTGTTCTTTTTTTACGCCTGGTTCTCGTCGACATCGTCACCGGTAGCTGTTGCACGGAAACCAGTGCAATTTTATTGTTAAGTTGCAGACAACTTGTTAGATATGATGTTCGGATTACTGTAGGATGTCAATTCAAGATTTGTGCTTAAAAATACAATTGTGAATAAATCCTCCAAACGTGTTATGCTAGCGGTTTAACTTAAATAAGCTGTGAAAGTTCCTACAATGGCGGCAAAACCTTTAGGAAAAACGATATTTTATAGTTACAACGTGCAGTGATGACATGGACGACTTACAGTTGGACGAGGTCATCAGCGAAACAAAAACAATGTTTCGGCATTGTTGTTTTAAATTCAGAATCTCTAACTACATGCGAAATTTCTAAACTGGCGTACGAAAACCTGGTGCGACTGTAATCACAAACCTCTGAGGTTGGACGACGGCAGAAGCTTGTTAACAAAGACATAAAATGATTTTGTTAGTTTTGCTAGTCCAATTCCATTGTACAAACACCCATCGGCCATTCTAGTTTGACTGCAGATGTTATATTAATCTGATCTTTAATATTCCGTAAGGTATATTTTAGATTGGTGTACTGTTTAATGTTGTTATATTTCGTTACCAACAGTTGTGGTCATGATGAGCTGTTAACAGATATGTGAATCTATCCAGTGGTTGGTAGCGCGTAAGGTACACAAGGGGTTTTTATTCAACAGCAATAACTGGGGGGCTTCACACTTAGAGATCACCCTAATTGCACTTAGGACGAAGTTGTAAATGTTAAATTATCAAGTGGAGTCAACATAGAGTGTATACCGTGGGATCATATAACATTTGTAGAAAACAGACAGACGATACAAACACGTAAAAACATGCTATTTTATAACAACGATAACTTTTGAAGAATTTTATCTCTCTATAGATCATTTAATAAACTATATTTCTTTTACACTTTTACTGCATCGTTTGATATTGGCCACTATAACTCGATATAGCATGCAGGTAGAAATTCAGAATGTGAACCCTGACCGTTTTTGATAATTCTTGTGATAACATAGTACCTATAGTGTGTTTGTTATACATATATGAAACGTGTATTTAGCTGGCAATTCATGCCATTCATCTATTTGTATGTATGTTTGTTGAAAAAATATCTCCATGGATTTTACAACCATGGCAATGCAACTAGGTTATTTTGTTGATGGCCAATCAAAACAATGAAAAATAACGAATATATACCTTAGTCAACGGGTTGTAGTTTTTTTCGTTTTATAAAAGTATATCCATTATGAGTTCTGGGCATTTACCTAATTTAAGTTGGTTACAAAGTCAATATGGTAAAAAAACTATAAAAATGAGTTGCTTTTACAGGTTGGCATGTTGTCAATTTGGCAAAAAAGATCTTCAGACAATCAATTACTCATTGTTTTACCAGGCCCAGTTCGACAATTGCAAACTGCAAACTGACACATGGTGCAAAGTCAACAACTTTGATATAACAGCAAACATTTAATGTGACCCCAGCAGTCTTGCAGTGTACATTGTACACCCCTTTCAACTGTAAAATAAGGATGATAGATAACTTCAGGTAATTGTGAATGTAATTGATATAATATAGAATGTAGACATGGTTCGTTAACGATATGAACCTTGGTTAATGCATTATTGTTTGGAATAAATCCAAATATTTGCTAAGTGGGGCACAAGTTATCAATAGGATAACACTTTAACGAAGAGCTTAAAAGAGGATTTTTGATTTGCAAAGAACAACTTGCAAAACATTATCAAGAACATCTATGTACATGCAAATTAACTTAACAGATGAAACTTAATTATTGACTTCCTAAACTCATGCACCAACACGACATATAGGTACATATAGTTTTATTGATACTTTACTTACATATATATATGCTACATTACGAATAGTTCTAAGAGATTTTACAATAATTTAACGAAATAACAACAACAAACACAAAAGTCATAGATATTGCAGAAAACCGTACGTGTAATACTAGAGTAATACTCGACTACATCAAATAGTTACTGTTATAGGTTAAATGTACGACAATTGGAAAGTTAAAAAAAGTAGAAAACGACGGTTCTTAACAAGTATTCACAAATTTAATGTTGAGAATATTCTATAGTGTGATTATTAGAATTGAGTTAAACCTAAAATTTGGCTGGTTTCACAATTCCAGATGCAAGATCTTATATTTTGAATTATCCAGCAATAAGGCATACTTAATACTATATTATATGTAATTTTAAATTGCTGTTACTATTGCTTTAAACACGTTACCGCTCAATCCAACTTACCTATTTAACTCTACAAGTAGAGGATTATTTTTGTCGGCAAAAAAACTTTTCCTACAATTTTTTGCGGAAAATGATAATAAAAGACTTGCTAACTTGTGTTGTTAATAATTTAACATATTTTTTTAATGTGTGCAAACGTATCCTCTACTACAGAATTACTTTTTGTTACTTTACTTTTTCTTGACACTTTTTCTCGCCATTTAATATGCATATTGCGCATAAAAATTACTTTTAAATGCAGAAAAAAATTACTTAAAATTAAGCCATGTATGTATCCCAAAAATGCATTATGCAGAAACATAATTGATTAAAACGACGGAAGACTGAGAAAATTGACCAGCCAAAGTAATTAAATGTTGTTTCATACTTTCATCTGACAATAGTACCATTGGTATACCTCTTCCTTTATGTCCTAAATTGTCTGTCGTATCTAAAACGGATATGTCTAATGGACAAATATTTTCTCTTCGAGTTGTATTGCCAAAACACAGTACATATTTGTTTTTTGGCTGGATCGATAATTCGGTTTAATTTAAGGCTCAGTTAAGATTTATCATGCATGGTAGTAAAAGTGAGCCATTCGCGAGCACACGATTATAGCGGAATCTGTCAGTGTATTCTGCCACAGGAGAGTTTTGCAGGTTTTCAAGTAGAAGACTTAACAAATGATTGATCAATATAACTTCAATTTGCGCTTTTATTCGAGACAATGCAGTGACTGATTTTAATTGACATTGCCTGGGCTATTGTTATTGTACTAATAAAAAGACAGCCAGTCTTGGTTGTTTTTAAGTCTTCCGACTTTCGAGGTGTGTGACTCGCCGGTAAGTTGTAAATGCATGGACTGGTTATTATCGTGTGAACAAATATCATATCCGATAGATATTACACGCTCTCAACAGTTGCGCGTACATTAGCCAAAGCGTGGACGATAAACGGAAATACTTATTTCATTCTACGTTTCCCTTTAATCTTGTTGACAGAGGTTTTAAACCACTTCCCTCCCAAAGTTATTTTAATTCCCTTTATTTCTCCATTTCCCATCTTCTATCCCTCGTTTTTTTGTTAATACCACTTTATTCTCACTTTGTCTCACTGCACTATTTTGTAAGCGTACGAAAACCATAGGATACAACTCGTGAAGAAACACATGGACAAATGCTGCTTTTTGGTATAGTCATAGATGATGGATATGTTAAGAGGTCGGAGGTAACATTCACAAATCCATCGTTATTGTAAAAAATTGATAGAAATAAAGTTCCTGATACCAAATGGCGAAGATGAGCGTTTTCTTTTGAAATATATACGTCTGTGTAAATATTCCTATTATTGTCGTTACTTTTGTAGAGCCTAGCTATTTTCTACTTGTTCACCGCTGTTAAAAACTTTTTTTTTTTAATTCTTATTCACTTATTGTCAATTGATGTACTATTCCCATACATTTATGTCCATCTTTCATTTTTTAAAACAAATGAGAAGTTAGAAATTATAGCATGACTTTTATGATGCGCAGAATTGGCAGAAAAAGTCAGCAACTTTTGTTCACAAGTCAAGCTTTTAGGTTTGAATTCTGACAAAACCCTTGACTGGTTCAAAGATCAGCCCAGATTGAAAACCAACAGAAGTACATACGAGAATATTTTGATTTGATCAGGTCGATGCTTGACAATTGAAAATATCATACCAAACCCTGATGTTTAAATGTTGTGCCATATCTTGTGCCAAATTGGGAGTAGTGTTGTGAAACGGATACATGGTTCAAAGATTTTCAACTATACAAATGATTTTGTTGTGGGGAAATAAAGTTATCGCCAAGATAACAAACCGACAAAGGTCCGCCAAATACATTTATACAAAGATTGAGGTACCACTAACTCATATATCAATTCAATATCCGCCGTTTGTACTACGCGCATTCCCATATATTCCCATAAGCTGGTTGACGGAAACATCAAATACCCCCATGGAAACATTTTTTATTGATTGTGTACGTTACTAATAGTTTCCCTGCATAGGCCGTTTATGACTTTAACTATGAGAACATAGGAGGTACGCTAGAAAATGATAAATATTAATTAACTAGTTGTTGAGAGCGTTATCCGCTCTCTTATCAATATATGGTAACAATATGAAAACCCAAAATATATATAATACAGTGTTTTGCTAGAGGGAAATACTTCTATGATTGCATCATGATCATTTGCTGAAAGTGAAGTTGCCAAAACTTTACTTTCGAGTCAGTTTGGCGTCTATAATGAACAATGAATCTGTTTTTTATATATGAAATTTGATTTTTCTCGCTGCTTCATTTCCCCGATCAAATCATGTGAAAAACGGTCAATAGAGAAAGCATTTCCTATTTCTATTACATCCATTGTTTTTTTAACAGGTCATTGAACTGATGCTTAACAGTTACACTAACCACCACAATCGTTAACTCTAAAATGCATGCAGAGAGAAATATAAACATATAGTTTAGGAAAGCAGATGCGAAAATAATTTGAAATTCGATCAGCCACAAGGGTTATTGGAGTTTTCCAATTTTATTGATTTACCAAATGCGAATTATTTTTGTTGTAATAATATATGTATAGTATAATAATATATATATATATATATATACACATAT
>JAOBAZ010151768.1:0-10770 GCA_026546875.1 Pteroeides caledonicum | reverse complement strand
ACCTAAAGTTTTCCTAAAGTTTTACAGCTTAAATTTTTTCGATACAGCTTAAACAACGGACCTTGTTCAATATCGTTCCTACAATATAAATATTTTTTGTTCCTACCACAGAACAAGGATCTCTATACAGAGGAGCGATTTAGCGATATAGCGTGTTCTCGTATGTTTATGTAAATGTATGTAGGTCACTGGCCAGAAAGCGGATACGTTAACCAGTTTAACGTGTTTATTTCCCTGTACATCCAGTTTACTGGCTCAGCCAAATGCGAAATGCTTTATTTGCGAATATAGAAACTTTGAAGGTTCCGATGTAAGATTATAATCTTGGACAAAATTGTTGAGAAAAATTTTTGTCCAAGATTGTAGTCAGACGTACAGGTGGGGTGTCTCCCCTTAACCTCCCCCCCCCACACACACACAAGCTGTGCGCAGCGGTTTTCTCAGTTGTACCCAAGGTTGTGGTAACATTTCACATATACGTATATAGAGGGATATACAGTCCTGTGAAAACTAGGATCACTGTTCTCACTTTTTAAGAAAATTTCCTTAACCCTTTATAGCCCGTTGGCCACCTTTGGTATTTTACTCTGTCTAACGCCAGACGATTTTACTTGTCAATGTGGAAAGTCTGGGCTGTAAAGGGTTAATTTATGTTGTTTCTATTGGGGTGGTATTAGTCTTGAGGAAATTATGCATTCTTTGCAAAAGTTCATTGTGGTCATATTTCTCAGCACCCCTCCCCCGGTAGGAACTAACTTATGGAAATTAATTGTGAGAGTGCTAACTAGGATAAGAAATGAAATGAATTCATGAGAAATCATTGTCTAGGTTGGAAGAAATCGATAAAGCTTTATTGACAAACATTGACAATTGCGTGATTAATCAGATAATAAAAATACAGCACATTGTGTCATCCCAGTAAACCGTTAAAGGAACATCTTGACATTTTAATGAAATGATTTTCAAAGCTATCAATAATTAGTCCATTTTGTGTGTCCTCCATTCACTTCCAACCATTACGTCACTCTTGATAGGTCCGATTGATTTGACATCATGTCTATGCATCGGTCTTAATGAGTTAATGGCACTTTTACATAACTCTTAGTCATGATGAAGTTAAGTAGTCGTACTTGTAGTGCCGACATCTCTTTGTTCATTATCTTCTTTAATACTGAGGACGTCATTATGGCATCAGGTTATAATAATAACTTAAACAGTAGAAATATCACCAATAAAAGGTCTAGACATCGACGTCAAGACATTATTAAACTTATTAACAAATTGAAAGACCTGAATAAATAGAAATCCCTAAAATGTCTAGCTTTCTGTTTAGAAAGTTACGAAAACGACATCTTCGATTCCCTTCGAAGTTCGTATTAAATCCTCACGGCCAGACTGGAGACCAGTTAGCGTTGTGACGTCAATAGTTGAGGAAGTAAATTTGCAGGCGGTGATGGAAAATGTCACTAAGTTTTACATTTTTCAGGGTTTTACGGGATTTTGAGTTTAAGGATATGTCGCCATTCCGAAGAAATCTCGCCAAATCCTGTATTGTAATACGCACAAAATGGCCGCCGGCAAAATTTACCTCAACTATTGACGTGCCGAAGCTGGTCAGTCAGTGTCGTCCTGAGGACATCATACAAACTTTGATAGGGAAGATGACGTTTTTGTTTATGAACATATATTGTATTAGAATATAAAAAAGCTCAAAAGTGAGATAAGCATTTTAAACAAGATATTCAAATTGAAAGTAATGAAGCCTACAAGGCATGCTGGGACGTAACCAGGGGTGGTGTCAACTGTCATAGATATATGGGGGGGGGGTAAGAGCGGCGGCTTTCTCCTTTTTAAACTCTTGGCTACGTCCCCAAAGGTTTATGGGTAATAGTTTGATTCAGACACAATTGACATGTCGAACTAACGTCGTACTCCGGGGTTGACAATTCTTTTGATAAATTAAGTTATGCTTGTACGTGTCTGATACAATAATCAGATATAGTCTAGCCACTTACGTTTAACAGTGTATTAATAACTTATATTTCATTACCTTTTATTTGTAATATTCATTATGCTTAATGTACTGATGACATTCTTATTTAATGGCGCTGTCATTTTGTTTAGACTGAAACCGAAAGTTAATACAAAATTTGTGTATATGTCAAACACACTCAGTACAGCGGCTTTGTCTTGCAATCCTTAGCAATTATATGTTTTATCGTGTATGGATCATTCCTGAAACTGCCAATTGTTCTGTAAACTGTTTTTAATATGTTGAAGGCAATGAAAGTCTTGCAAGCCTTTTTTGCAAAACCCAAACCCCACAAGACTATATCAATTATTTATGATATATCAGCTATATCTGTTATATCTGTATCAGTCATAACATGTGTAAGTTTACACAGATATTACATGTTGTTGTATAACGCAGGTGTCCAGCGGCGATATTTAGTCACGTATTCACGTAGCCATAGACGTAACCAAGAGCGTCTTTAGGGGGAGCGTAGGGCGTAGTCGACACAAGGGCGTAGCGGAATGGGCATGGCTTATTTCTATTTCGACCGGGCTGTTATTCTACATCTAGTAAATACGTATTCAAATAAAGGTTTATCGAATACGTTATTAAACTGAAATTAAAATGTTATTTGTAGAATATAATGATAGAAATGTCAAAGATCATGTTCTGGATGAAATTCGGCTTTACTATTCCATTTCCGACATGTATTCAAGTTTTCCGTCAAAGACACTCAGAAATTTAGCTACGCAGCCAGTGAATATTGATCAGACATATTGAATACAAACATTACTTTGTCGTCCTTTTTGATGTATATCTTAGAATTGTGAAGTGGAGACCCGTTACCATTTTGATCTGAGAGGATGTGGCATTGATTGATCAATCAACTTACATAATATCCACAGCAAATATTACAATATTATTTGATAACGCTTATTTATTAGCTTTTAATCATAGTTAATTTAAAAGTCGAATTTTACAGCCATTATCGCTCTATCTGGTTATCTAGAAACCAGTTACTAGTCCCTTTTTCACGCGGACAATGAAATTCTCATGCAAATGAAAAACAATATAGCATCGATATCGAGTCGATAAAACGCGAGTGAGATAAATTGAATTTGGAGGCTATTTACTTCTGAATTATCTTTTTCCTGTTCTATAAACGGAAACGTCGTCATCACTCTGTTTATAATTGACAAACCAAAATGATCAGTGATGTTAGCATGGGTTGTGTCTTTGCAACCTAGCTGAAATAAACTACTAAAGTTGCTTTGCTACCTAGCTAAGTAGAATACTCAAAAGTCGTCTATTAAAATGGAAGTCAAGACCGTAATGTAAACAAACGCTTTGTTACATTGTTGACCCGCGAAATTTGTAAAATATGATATACCAGGCTGGATATCTAACAACTTTCTGGTTTGTTATGCTGTTAAATGAATATAAACGAGGAGCAGGTTATTCAAAGCTCGGTTAACCTAAAGGTAATTTAAAATCTGGTTTGCGCATGTGCTGGGGTTTGTTTACATTTCAATGTTTTGTGTACGTTTTCACAAAATATTACACCAAGTATTTCCTCTTTGGTACACGTGAGGCCACTTTCTGGGCATGCGCTCACTGGATTGTAGATAAGCTTTAACCTTGGGTTTATAGTAAAAAATTGAAAAGCAAAAGTTGCTTGTTGAAACATTGCCGCTTTTTAACAGAACTGTTGTAAATTGGGTCAAGTGTTTTCATGTGAATTTTCAACTGTGGATTCACATCAAACACAGTACACAATCACAACACAGTAAGAAAACAGTGGGTTTCAATTCAGATAAAGTTCGAAAAATGCGCAATTTGGGCAATGTTTAAGTATGAGGGCCTCTTTTTGTTATGACCAGAACGGATGCACACTTGAACGGACTTGATTTCATTTTTAAAGAATTGACAAGGACACCTTAACAAAACGTCAACTGGTTCTTTGTTTTGCCTGAACAAAGAAAAATATTTTTGAAAATGTCACTTTAAGAGGCCTGGGGCAAAGCCCTTTATTGTTAACAAGTCCTTTGGGTTTATTCGTTCAGTTTGGATCAAATATGGCGGTCATCTATTGTCTTGTTATTGTATTCCCCTTTTTTATTCCAATATGAAAACAATAGATGTGCTAAAGTCTGGTTTTCATGTATCACAATGAAGATTTTGAACAATGGGGAAAACAATACATCGCCGATGGTCGCCGCTGATTTGCGATATATGAAAACCAGGCTTTTTCGTATAAAGGCCTCTCAAAAAGTGCATAATACACTGTAGTGCTTCAATTGCATCGATATTAGTTGAGCTAAATTAGGGAATACGGGGTTTCTCAAAAAAAGGTTATCCAACTTTCGTATCTTATTGCGAGCATAATAAATGGTATTGATTTTGGTATTCAGAATCACTTCTTTGACTGTCTATCACACAACATCTGGAAAAACAACCAAGCGGTAATGTAGGAGGAAATTTGACTGGAACATATTTACACGGAACTATTCACAGTAGGTTTTATATGTTAACAAAATTACTGAATAAGATAATGTTTGCACTAATTAAAACCAACTTAACTTTAATTCGTTGTAATTGTCGT
Source organism: Pteroeides caledonicum (assembly GCA_026546875.1). Classification (NCBI taxonomy): domain Eukaryota; kingdom Metazoa; phylum Cnidaria; class Anthozoa; order Scleralcyonacea; family Pennatulidae; genus Pteroeides; species Pteroeides caledonicum. The sequence continues at coordinate 6,154 of JAOBAZ010151768.1, read as the reverse complement.
AAACAATGCTAAAAATTTACTATATAACAATAACTTTTCATACTTTGGCAGGAAGCTGTGGACTCTATTCATCTGGGGCGGCCGGAAGTGAGGATCACGCCAAGAAGTGTATATTAGACCGTGTCAAAATGACCTTGTTTTGAGAACGTGTAAAATTTAAATGTCTTTAATATACACAAGATTATTAAAGTACATTACGATTAACCGAACAAGATTACTTCTGCAATAGGTTACGCTAGCTTTTATCAAACCCAAACTAAGATATTTTCTGGTGGGATGAACCCTGGGAAACGTACGCATTATATAGGGATAGTAAAGGACTTCAATCCTCTGCGTGGTTGTCATATATTGCAAATCGTCGGCGATCATCCGCGATATATTGTTCTTCCCATTGTTCAAAATCATTGAAGTGTTCAATGATTTTGAACAATAGGAAGAACAATACATCGCCGACGATTGCCGACGATTTGCGATATATGACAACCAGGCCTTGTCGCTATGAAGGCCGGTTTCCACTGAGAAAAAATTTCGCGCAAAATCAATTTATTTTGTCTAAATTCAAAAGATTTCTCCCAGTCCCATTTAACTGATTTTGAAAGAAATGAAATCTCAGTCTTAACGTGTGCTTGTTTTTTCATGCAAATATATATCTAATTTACTGGCCGGCAGGAGGAGCAGCCAGCAGGTTTAGTATGCTTAGCCAAAACATGCTGTTTACTGTGGCTGAGCGGCCAGATGTGTAATGTGATATGCCCGAGCACAGAAACTTCAAAGGCTCCGACGTAGGTGACGCAACTGTTTCTTCTTATACTGTGGTCTGTTCTGTGAGAACAGGTTTAAACTTAAAGCGGCCACAGCAGGCAACATATCTGATATTTAATGTCTAGATCACACCAGCGTCGTAAGACGGGTATGAAAACAACTCAAGATTTATCCTCTGGGACTTGTGAATACCAGGATTGTTATATTATATTCATCATCATACGGTTATAAGGCTGGAGATCAAATCTAAACGGTTGAACCAAAGACAAAACCAACAAAAATTCTTGCTGTTATGTCTGTCCATCTTCCAGGAGAGAGGTCAGGCTTTGTTTGTTGGGCTAAGTAATTATTGCCAGATGGTTTGGAAGCTCGATTAAAATTCAGTAGAAGTCATTATCTATGTTTATGTAAGTTTGTGGTCCTTCCTTGTCACTTCCCTTGTCACTGAATAGTGGATATCTAACAATGTTTATATCTGAGAGTCTTCTCTATTATGTGCAGAACCGATGCGCCGTCAAAAACGTGAACCAATGTGAACCACACGTCAGTTCGGAGGCTTTTCTCCGTTAAAAATATCAATCTCACAAGATTTAAAGCAGTTTACATTAACAGTCAATCATTTAAATACTGGTCTTTGTGGTAAAAACTGTTTATTTGATGAGTCACAAGCAATAATGTAATGTCGTCCAGATTTGTTTACGTTTTTTAGACATGCGCAGAAGGGACTGTAACCTATCTTTAAGGGTGAATGATCGGGTCAAATTATTCTTATTGGTTGTTTGAGCATGACGAAAATACCGACGTGACAAGGAAGCACCTCAAACTATAATAAACTTGCAGCAAAAACAGATGAGTTCAACTAAATTTCGATTAAGCTTCCAAACCATTTTGGTGTGACGCAGACCTGACTACATTCCTTCCTTTCGTACTTTTTTTGAGACCCTAATTCTAAATATATTCCCAGTTTTTGTTTTTAAAAAGTGTAAGTTTACATTCGAAATTAAGATCACGTTTTCCATTTATTAGAGAATCTTCTCAAAAGATATGGACCGTTTCCAAAATTCAAGCACTTTCTTTAAAACTCTTTTTCACATTTTCAATGAATTTTGAACGCCTTTATTTACTTTCTTTCAAGAAAGCTGCCAAAATGATTATTTCTCAGAAATGTTTATTAATTGGTGACAGTTCTTTCCTTAATATCCGGTCATTGATATATTATTCTCACTATAATTGTCTTTTACTCATGACTATTAATAATTTCTGTTAAAAAATGTTAACATTTTTTAAAATAATGGACGCCAGGTTCAAATAATATTTAGCAATGATTGATTTCCGTCGATAAACTATCCTAAAATACTAAGTCCGAAAGAAAGTGCGGTTTAGAATTCATGTTTGCTTGTCAAAGTTAATAATTTTCACTCCGTTTCATTTCTTTCGATTTTTTCGTTTAACTCGGCAAGAAACCTAAAATAACGTGTTATAATACTAATAATAAACTGTAATAATAAACTGTAATTCTGAACATGTTTGTCAAAGTAACAAAAAAACTCTTGTCATTATAGAACGTAGGCGTTAAATCAAACAAGCTACCTTCTTTCTTACTATGGTAAATTAAAAACGTCAATAATATGAAACGAATTCTGGGGAATGTCGCAATCCGTTTGATAAAATTTATTAATTTTGGATGGTCATTTACAACGTGTATTGTTTTCGTCAATCTGCCGTTTTAAGTTTTCCAGATTACATCAGTAAAACGGAGATAAACTGACGAAATGGTTAGGAATTGTTTATTTTTTTAGCGGACAGTTTGTTCAGCTGACTGGAAGGGTTTTTTCTAAAAATGTCAAACCTTTGTTCCGATAATATGACATACATTTACAACGTCTTGATATACGTCTTCAATTTCTTTGCAATAAAGTTTGTTCAGGATTATAAACTTAATACCTAAGGCTATGACAAATTTCCTAACGTTGTTTTTGGTTTTATAGTATATTTTGTGGTTTTAGTAACATATGTAAATGAAGAGAGATCTTCAGTATTAACTTATTTGCTTGAACGGGTGTCAAAATGACGTTTGTCGGCAACCTTTTTACGTAAATATAATCCTCTTTGTGTTTCAATTCGGTTATGTTTAACCATAACTTAATTTAGTTTACGGAAAATAATAGAAAGTTCCAGTCTACTTTACTTAGAAGCTCTTAGAGTTTTAAATGTCACTTAAACTTTTTGCCGCACTAGATAATTGTTAAAAAGTTATATTAAAAGTAATATTTTAGTTAATATTTAAATAATTACAAATTAAATAAACAGCCTTGAGTCAAGCCAATGTCGCAGTTCTCTCGAAGTCTAAAGAAACGTGAAGTGTGTAGTGTGAGAAAGCATTTGTAATGCAGCGAATTTGGTGGTTACAAAGATATTATTCGTACATGCTTCACTATAATTTTTGCTTTGTTTCGCTTCATTTACCTTAGTACAAACTGCTTTACCTTTTATGTCAAAACATTAGGTGTTGTACATGTAAACTTTTCATTTAAACATATGTGTTCGTAATCTTAATTAACCGAGTTTACATTTATTTTGCTACAATTTTGTGTATTCTTGGCTTCTATTGTGTCCATCGGCGGAAACGTTTTTTTGACCTTATTTAAACATTTTGTGCTCAGTTTTTCGTACTGAAATGAAACAAAGGTTGTTTCATACTACTTTAATAGATAAATATAACGTTTTTTAATGTAATTTTAAAGAAAACATCGAATAAAATGATATAATAAACAAAAATCACATCGCAAGTTTTAGTTCCGGTTAATCCACACAGTTCTTAGATGTTTCACGTGACCTTGTCTCAACCAATTAGAAAACTTCTTCAAATCATTCGGGAGGGTAACAACTGGCGACCATTTTTCAAAGCTTTGAATTTTTGTTGTATGTTGAAAAATCCAAGCGTTTGACGTGTCGTTTCGGGCCTTTTCTGTTGAATAGAGGCTCGTGTGAGTTGTACTCGATTGGTCGGCCGATGTCTTGCGCTTGCGACGTGACAAAACAGTGAACAGAATCAGCGTACAGCCTCAATGTAGCCGAGGAAATATTCCGAAGGGAGCAAGGACGCCATTAGAAATTGAACTAATATATACAGGTAGCTGGGGACTGAAAAAAGGAATGTGCTAGCTGTACACTGTGTAAAACTGTCTACATATTGATACTGGTCGTGAAAGCGAAGCGTCTTTGTCTTCGTTAAACTTTTATTTACACAAATGTCGACGACTCGAACTTTGCCGACTGTAAACGAAGGAGGTGCTCCTTTACTAAAGGTGAATGTTTCACTTTATATTTGGTGTTGAAAGACCCAGCTTACTCGCTAGTAGCACCGTTTTCGTACTGTTTATTTTCTCACTTCTTTCGTGTTGTTTTAAACAGGAGGAGCCTCGTTCATCGAGTTCTTCTGGTCGCTCACGAAACCGAACAACGACAGGAAGCGATGAAGTCCACATAGGCAATTACAAATTGTTAAAAACAATCGGGAAAGGCAACTTTGCTAAGGTGAAGCTAGCCAAACACACTCCTACCGACAAAGAGGTATGTTTCTTTCGACATCTTCCCATCGTTTGCTGTGATTGAAAGCAATAAAAGCAACGCATATCTAAACAACACTTGTGACTGTATTCACTAATTTGTGTGTGTGTTCAAATGTGATATTAATCACAAAGTTGGCTAATGGTTCTCTCTGGGCATTATTCTTTAGGTTGCCATCAAAATTATCGACAAGACACAGTTAAACCCAAGTAGCTTACAAAAGGTTAGTACCACTCTGCCGGGTTTAATCACTGTTTCCCAGATTGATGCGTCAATACTCGTAAGTAGAACTGTAGTCATTTAAAAAGTGTCTTATGAAAAAATTCGGTTGTTTCGCAACATTTAATAATCATGTCAATACCCTTGATTCGGTTCGATTTTCATAAATCAATGCCACTGTATTTCGTCGATTACGAATACGAGGTCTAGATTTAACTGTTTTTGTTGTCAGTTCAATGTTTTTTTGTTTCAAAAAATTGTAATATACAGCATTTGTTGAATGTTGTATCATGAAAAGCTTTAGTAAGCGATAGATCGTCGACGATAAACTGTTTTGTCGATTACTTTTATCAAATGATGCCAAATACCCTTACAATGTGGTATGATTGGGTATAGAAAATCGCTGCGTTGGTGGATACTTTTCCAATAGATGTGGGCAGGTCTAGCAATTTTTGTCAGCTGTTTATTGCAAGTTTACCCGTTACATTTGGACAATAAAACCACTTGAGGAAGACGCTGTCTTATGGGAGACAATATAATATATCCAAATTGCAAATTTGGTTGAGACAACATCCCTTGAACCTCACACTGAAATGGTTTCAAGGAAAGTATGAGTCTAACTTTGCCATCAGTTCTTATTTGTTGACACTGATATTTTGTCAATAAGTCATTTGAGAAGTTATCAGAAAAATCTATTTTAATAGTTGTGTATTAAGCAAGAATTGTGTTATTACCTCAGATTAACTAGACAGTAATAATTTTATTCATAATTTCTAACAATGTATTTTACATCATAGCCCATACTTACATGCCCTAGTACCTAGTACTGCATCAGAGGTGAAGGATGTCTCTGCTAAATTTTAATCTGGTGTATTTTGTGAGCATGTTATGTTACTTCTTAAACAAGTTTCTGCCTGTTGATATTGGAAAATAATATGATGGTTTGCATTATATCGATCCACTTTAGATGTGGACGATTTGAATATTTTTTAAGCAGGTTGTCTTGGATAATTTATATCAGTATGACTTGTTTTTAAGTGCCCATGTAGGGTTGAATTTGTGTCATCTGTTGCAAGGTTCCTTGTTTTGCAATCTTAGTTATACAATAGAAACAACTACAAGACAGAAAGAAGATAGTCTGCTGCAGAAGCTTGCACAAGTGATTTTTGTTCCCCCATTGCCATCCTTTTACAATAGAACTCTAGGTCTTTTGTCTTGGTTTTGTAAAGGCTCCAACATGTATGATAATAAAAATGACTTGCCTCCTATAGCTTTATGTAATTAGGTTGTCTTTCTAGTATAGGTCCACATAACATATTACTTTCAAAATATTTGTTTCATACCAGTAACATTTATTTTCTTTCTGCAACTGTTACAAATTTATGGCTGGGTTAACTAAAACACATGTATATGTGTATATATATATATATATATTCTTTTTATATATATATATATATATATTTATATACGTATATGTAAGTATACATATATATATATATATATATATATATATATATATATATATTTGTGGCGTCAGAGGTGACTCATAATGTAGTCATTGCATCCTGTTCATCAGCTATACACTGATGAGGCCCAGAAGGCT
>JAOBAZ010151657.1:0-10770 GCA_026546875.1 Pteroeides caledonicum | reverse complement strand
AACACTCTAAACTAAAACAATGGGTTAACGTTTAACCCTAGGTTAGCGTTAACCCACCTTTGAACAACTCAGCCCTGGTGTACGAAACAGTACAAAAACAATCCATGTTTTAATAACATTATTCCTTGTTCTAGCGGATACAACCATGGACATGTAATCAACTCCATATTAACCTCACAAGCTCCGTCCATACAGTGAAATATTTTGCTTTCGATATCGCCCTTCGAGCTCGGTCTGTACTGAAAAGATCTGACGCAAAATGTTTTACCGTGCTGACCTCGTCTTTTTTTGTTAATAAGTGTTTTTTTTTCTTTTTAAAAAACAAGTAGAGCTTTTGCTATCAGTGATTAGAGTGTTGTGAATGTTAGATCAATGGTTATTATTTTTTAGGTGATTGGAGTTGTTTTAACTCATAAATTTATTGACGACATTAAAGAACGTATTGAAAAGTTCTATGAAAATGATGAGATGGACAGTCGTCCTCCACGACCAGCAGGACCATCAGCAGATACGCCATATTTGTAAAAATTGTCCTTTGTCTGACCTGGCTGTTCCCTTTTTATCAACCTACCTCCCTCATCTCTGTAGCATTTAGTGATTTCTTTCAGGTAGGGTTTAGTTCAGTGTCCAGTATATGTGTATGTATATTTTCTAGACAATAGCACAAGGTTTTAGTGAACCGTTGAGTGAGCGTAGCAATGTTGCAATAAGTAAACTTTTGCAAGAAATACCTAGCGACTATTATGTATAATCAGAAGATTTTCTCAGCAGAGTCTAGAGCAGACAGTTTTTTCTTTTTTTTAATGTCGAGGTTGCCAGCGCCAGGACTTTTTGTAGAGCTACATTTTTTATGTGCTATGAGTGTTCTCTTTGCTCTGTGTGCGTGTGCTGACGTGAAACAACCAAGTCATAATATGCTATCTTGTATTGTAATAATTTCCATTCGTATTGTAATATAACAAACAAGTTTTGTCTATCTCGAAATACCCGCAATGTTCTTGTTGCATTGTTGGAACATCATACGTGAAAGTATTTGTTAGTTTTGTACCAAAAATAGTTTCTACGTATTTTTTAATAGATATAATGTTCGCAATTTTTTTCATTACCATATAAACTACAGCGGTTCTTATGTCTTGAACTCACATTTGCAAAATTGCCATCTTAGTCCAGAAAGCTAGATCGTAGCCCTCTAGAAAGGACAGTTAAGTCTTTTCATGTTACCAATTTTTTGAATTTAGATATTTTTGGATCAAAAATGGTGGTATATGCTTCTTAATATTGTAGTAGCCTGAATTTTTAGGAGGGAGCGCCGCTGCTAACCGCCTGTCGGAATACCATATAGTGTCTGCGCGCAGGTTATTGTACAGAAGACTGAGCTGGGTACTTTAGTTACAAAACACCGACCATTAGTCTTGTGTCGCACTTTATCTAGTCACGCAAAGCTTAAATTTTTTAAGTTTTAACCATACTTGATACTTGGGAGTATTTTTTAAAGTAATCACGACAGTTAATGTGTTGATGTTTTCATCAAAAAGTATTGTCATTTGTATTCACATTCTTATTGCTGTTGTGCTTGACCAAAGTATTCTGATATAGTTTAGTTTAAGCAGAAATATACGCCCTTCTTTGAGAACCAAAATGGCGTGGGAAGTCACGTGCGTCGGAGCCATCTTTCCAAATATAACCTAACTGTAGTTTCCATATGTTAGATGTAATCATTTTTAAAGCTGTTGCTGTGGAATGTAGTTAATAAAATTGTAGTAGACACGTGGTGTTGGTTTATTCTTTTAATCTCATGTCGGCGTAGTTTGAACTAAGCGCAAGTTGTTTATATCAAACAAGTCTTTTTGGTACAGATCGACCACGCGAAACAAAGTTGTTGCACAAAGTTCGAGCTCTCATATTTGTCCGTAAAGACCGAACAAGAGTGGTAAATAAAAAAGTATATGTTTAGATGTACTCGGAGGGGGGATGTATCATTTGAAATGCGTAATAAAACATCAAATGCTTCTAAGCTAATTACACAGCGCGTACCGGGAGTGATGTTTCATATAAAATGGTTAATTTATTTCAAACGCTATTTATGTAATATCAACTTTTTATTTTACATCCTTAATCCTATTAATTGAATTACTAACATATTTAGTCCAAATTCTATGATAATTTATTTCAAATATATTAATTGGATTACTATCGTGATTCAATTTGTTCCAAGTACTAGGATAATTTATCTTGAATATTATCATAATTTATTTTGCATGCTATCTATGTAATGTCAGCATCTTTGGCATCCGACCTTGCACTATGTCCAAAACTGACAACTTCACTTCTTTTGATGGAATGTTTTTGCGAACCCATCGTGGCCATCGCGCGACTAGCGCCTCAATCAGAGGCCTGGGGAAAGTAGTGATGTCATTATTAACAGTCATGTCGATCCACATCAGTTTTTGAAAGTTTTCTCTTTCCTCTAACAGTTCTTGAAGACGAATAATGCTTTCCATACTCAAATTGTTCCCTTTTAAACCTTAATAGAATAACAATGGCGTATATAGCAATTACAGGTGTAGTTTTTTTTCGCATTTTGTATTATTAATAGTTGAAGTGTTCTCAGCTATTGCTGGCTGATAAATCTCCTTAGATATGTGAATTTTCTGTGTGTTTTGTTCTTTGGACATCAGTGTATTATAGTTAATGGTACTTTTCCGAAGGCTTTGACCGGGGCACTGTCACTTCCTGCGACAAACTGCTCATGCGATAATTTGTTGCTGTCTTAAGGCTTTTTTCCATTGCAGTCCCTTCGCCCGCGCGGGCGGAGCGTTATATTGTTTTTATCAACTTTGCAATTCAAATATCCTTGAAAACAATATAACGCGAAGGCCAGAAAACCACCCCCTGGTTTATTCTCGTTTAATATAACCTTATACTTCGCACACGAAAATTAGTTTAAATGAAATGGTAGAGTACTTGACTGTGCTGGGCTACGTCAAAGGCTACGTCAACCTCGTGCCCAGGCTCTTTGCTCTAACGCTTCTACCTCGGGGCTACGTAATAAACAAAGTGATTATCTACAGCCCAGTTCTCCATCGCGGTGGTTTTGCAATATTGAAACTTTTAAACTTAAATTGCAGCCGATCCTCACGTTGTATCCCATTAAAGTTATTGGTAACAACGTCTTAATAATCCCAATAATTTATTAAGTACAACAACATTCGTCAAATAATTTATTTCCATACAAAATACTAGATTACCATATCTAGTTTGGAATTATTTGGGAATGAGATATCTTGTGAAATTATAGTCAGTAAAGTAGATAATATGGAAGCTCAATAAATATTGAATAGAACTGGTTATCCATGTTATTGTCTAGGTTTATGTAAGTTTGTGCACCTTCGTGATCACGTGTCTATTGAATATTGAGGTAGACAACCAATAAGAAAGATTCGAAAAAAGCACTCGTCCATAAGTTTGAACAATAGACATTTAAAGCACCGTTACTGGTTGATCGTCCCAAAATACAATTGTCACGTGATGACGAAGGTGCACAGAGTTTGCATAAACCAACATAGATAATGAGTTCTATTGAATTTTGAACAAGCTTCCAGACCATCTCCTCTACTGACTACAAAATAAATGTTGTACCTAAGAAACTATTGAGATTATTCAGGCATTGTATACCAATAACTTCATTGGTATACAACGTGCGGTACAGGTACATTCTCTACAACCCAGTTCTTTAGCCCAAAATTTGTTTTCTGAAAGCCAAAGCACCTACAGAGGTAATTATTATCGCATATTGTGGTTGATGGATATTTGTGTCGTGAGCTGTATATGGTATGTTTTTTATACAACAGTCAAGGCATCAGAGATGTCCACTATATATCACAGTGACCTTCTATTAAACTCCTAGTCCCGTCTATCCTTATTTGTCACTTACCTAAATACATAAGTTGAGGATGAGTAGCAAGAGGTTTTAACAAGATTGCCATAGTTCGATCGTCTATTTTACAATATTCCAATTGCACTTTTTTTAGCTCATGGCAATTTTTTAGGATCCTGTAGCACATTTTCAAACTTTCTGCTTGTAATAGATCACAATTATAAAGTCTTAGATTGATTCTGTGTGTTTTCTTGATCATTCGAAGGTTAATGTTGTTTTCATGATCAATTTGATGTAAAATTTCATCATCTTCTGGTATTCCAAACATTTGATGTAGAATACGACAGTACGTCTTCACTAAGTCAAATTTGTTTTCAGTTAAAGCATCTTCTAATCTAAGAAGTTTACAGAATTGTTGGTACATATATAACAACACGTGTCCTGGAATCTTTCGTTTTTCCTCCCTTTCTTCCTTTTTTCTCCCTACCTTTCTCCCTTCCTTCCGTCTTTTATTTTCCCCCTTGCCTTCATTACTGATTTCTTTCTTATCCATCTTTCATCCTTTTACTTCATTGACATTCCTAATATTCTTTTCCCTCTTCCTTTTCTCTTTTTGCTCGCCTTTCCTACTTCGAGTTTTTTGTTTTCCTATCATTTCTAATCGTGTATTACTTGTGTATCTGTTTGTGGGCATGTCGTTCAACGACGTAAACATTCCCTTGCATCATATGTGGTAGTTGGAGAGCGGCTTCATTTCTTGATGATAACTCAACCGCCATGCTCTTCTTTAGCTAGAAAAATGCGATGACATTAACACTCGAATTAGAAACAGTTTTGTATGTTGGAAGACTTCCTTATTTCTTTGCAAGATATTAACTATTTATTAACCGAACGCGAGGTCCCTACGGTAAAATATTTTGGTTGAGATCTTTTGAGTACAGACCGAGCCCAATGGGCGAGATTTGTACTATCCAAAGGTCGAAAACAAAATATTTTACCGTACGGACCGAGCTTGTCAGGTCAATAAGGAGTTTATTACATGTCTCAACTACAACGGCAAGTGCTAACGACTTTGTTGATTGGCATTCTTTCTCGCGTGCTACTTCCTCCGAATAATAGCTAATTGACTTGCCATTTTTCGCTATTTCGTTTAATTTTACAAATTGTTTCGCTTAGTTGCTTAGTTTGTTGTTTCCATGCGGGTCCGTTGCCAGGTCCGTACGGACCCGCACGTTAGCCAATCAGCGTTCAAATACGCGAGTTCAGACTCGCAAGACACAATAACTAAATAAGTCAAGTTATTGTACTCCGGCAAAAAAAGATGATTCAATGTACAATAATGTTCGTAATATGTGTACAAATGTTTTGAAGTGTTATCTAAAATATGGTGTTCTTACTGAACCTCTCCTGACTAATCTGTCCGATTTTGAGTATATACTAAATAAATATAGCATAGTCAGTAGAATAGATGGTCTGGAAACTCAATAAATATTCAATAGAACTCATTATTTATGTTATTGTCTAGGTTTATGTAAGTTTGTACACCTTCGTGATCACGTTTCTATTGAATATTGAGGTAAACAACCAATAAGAATGATTGAGAAAAGCACTCACCCATGAGTTTGAACAATTGAGATTTAAAGCACTGTTATTGGTTGATCGCTCCAAAACACAATTGTCACGTGATGGCCAAGGTGCACAGAGTTTGCATAAACCAAGATCAAGATAGAACTTCAAAACCATCTACTCTACTGACTATGGTATAAACCAGAGTGTCAATTTAAAAAAAGCTGTCAAACTGGAGTGTTCACGACGGACTGGTCAGTACCTTAAAATAAAATGAAATTTCTTGTCACTAAAACTAATCATTCTAACTTTTTACCTACATACAGGGTCGTTAATGACCCTAATAGAACAAAAGAAAAATAAAGAGAACAAAGCCAAAACAATAGCAAAACAATGAACAAAAGAAAAACATCGCAGTCGCTAAAGAGTTAACACACGATTTCTATTGTAGATCATCATCACACTGAAGCTTATTTACTACGACTTACCTCTTTTAATTTCTTTTTTGCGTTAGAAATTTGTCGTTCGTCAATAGCTTCACAAATGGCTTTAAGTAAATACAGTCGGTACTCATATGGCAATAAGTTTTTCACTTTCACCGATTCACGCTTACAACATAACATTTTTTGATTTATCTGTGTTGTTACTGTATTTTCCCTGTCGCAAGATTATCTGTTAATGACGTCATAATACGTGCGACTTAACTAATACGCATGTTCTTCGCTCGGTGTAGATGTCATGTTGCCGTGATGTCATAATCTGTTTGGTTACGCTGTATCAAATATTTGCAGGCGCGAAAAAACTTCAGTAGTTTGTTCTTGGGAGGAGACAAGAACGGCCTGAAAGCGAGATGGGATATGATCGAACAAAATAATGAACCTGTGTCATCCAGCGTCGTTGAACCTTGGGAGTATCATTTTTATTCGTCTGTTTAGTATACATTTCTCTGGAGATATACTTCACTTTGTCCCCAAATGCCCCCAAAGACAGACGTAGAGTTCTAATTATTGAATTATTGAACTATTGAATTATTGAATTATTGAACACAATTACTAAAACTAAGTTTCATCAAAGAAAAGCAAAGATATAAGTGATTTAAAAATAGATTTCTATTCTCGTGCTAGTTCCAGGCCTTTTGCTCGCGGTCAGATCAGCTAGAAAATAACGAGAATTTTCTCTAAGCTTAAACTATCTTCGTATGTTGGTCCTTATGATGATCTTCATGTCGTAGGCTTTACTTGATTCTTGTTTTGTCTTTTCTTTGTTTTTAAGCCTATATCGTTAGGCCTGGTTGTCATATATCGCAATTCACCGGCGATCATCGGCGATGTATTGTTCTTCCCTTTGTTCAAAATCAGTGAAGAGTTCAATGATTTTGAACAATGGGGAAAACAATACATCGCCGATGATCGCCGATAATTTGCGATATATGACAACCAGGCCTTAGCAATGGTGGATTAACAAGCTCGCTAGCTTGCAATTTAAAATCCCTACAATCCCATTGGTAGGATTCATGGTCTTTAGAATTGTTTAACCAATGGGATTATCGATCTAGGTATTTTTAATTTAAATTTCTACCTGTCTGCTGGGTATTTTATTCTCTCCTCATGCCAGTCTTTGCGCTCTCCCTCAGATCATCTGGATAGTTAAAGAACAGAATAGAGCACAGAATAAAGATATACAGTAGTCTCAGTCTTGTCGGAACCTTTGAAGTTTTTGTACATGCGCATGTCGCATTACGCATATTGTCCGCTATGTTCCTAGCAAGTCAATTGCCTTTCCTGGCCAATAAGTACGCTGAACTGGCTGATCCGCCATATTCCTAGCAAGGTGATTCCATATTTTTGCATAAAACAAAGAGGACACCAGCGGCGGATCTAGACGTCAGTCAGAATAAATGACACAACTCACTCGTGGAAATTTAAAATTCAAAATACCTAGATAAAGATCTGATTGGTTAAACAGTTCTATAGAATATAAATCCTACCAATATGATCGTTCTTCGGGTATTTTGAATTTTAAATTACAATTCTATATTTATCTGACTGACGTCTAGATCTGCCAGTGGGACACCTTGCACCGCCGAGTGCTTTCTCTGTATTGTTACTTACTCTGTGGAAAAGGGATTGTCCAGAAGTCCAACTCTAGTCGGAACCTTTTTGTCCCCAGACTTCGCGCCGCGATTGCTGATCCCATCTTAGTAAGTGTATCTCAGGGAGTTCCAATACAAAACCCCGTGACACTTGGTGAGGAAAACCGCCGTTAAAAACAAGGGACAACTTTTCTTAGGAGTTGGATTTCCGGATAATCTCTATTATGTAAGCCAGTCAATGTTAAAGCCAGTCAAACCTGTCACTCGACATATCACTTGATGGTTACCGGATCAAACTGTCTTGACCAGCGGTAAGAGGCAGCACATAAATCACTTTGAAAAGAACTGAATGAGATAAGAAATGAAGTCAAATTATTTATTCATAAGTTATACTTTTTACACCCTTATATATCATTGTATGTTATAATTTGTATTGCACATAGCTCTAATTCCAATCCAGTTTATTAAAGTGTTTCAGCTAGTATTCAGGAGACATAGCGCAAACATGTGTTCCCAGGGACGTCAATTTTGTTCACTCGTCATAAAACTGTTTCGAACGAAAAAGACGACAGAGTGACTTCTTTTGTCGATTTTTGCTTTCAAACTTCAATTTTGAAATAGATTGCTGTGGTTGTGAGGAGTTGTTTCTATAACGTCCCGCATGTATAATTCATTAAAGCAAGGTCTGGTGTACTTTTGGCTCAAGCGAATAAAATTACTTGGGAAGGTATTTATGTGCGTTTTATCCTCCACACCAACCTACTGATTATGTTTAATTAGAACATTCAATTGCAGCATTTGATTAAAATATTCGATTAGAACATTCAATTAGAACATTCAATTAGAGTTTCTCGTCAATCACTTGCGAATCTCACTTCCATATTTAGGTCCAGAAATCTGAACTTCGTATATTGGCTGTCTGTAAAACAGCCAATCACACGCGAAGTTTCGAATCTGCATATCCTGCATTTGATTGGCTGTCTTTACAGTCGGTCACTCATACGAATGGTTGATTGGACCAGAGACTCTTTCCTTTCATTTATTCAGCCATCTTAAAAACCTCTGAAAGCAGGTAAACCTCCTAAATGTATCTTGTTAAATGACGTTTCCTTGTTATTTATGTAAAATAACCTTTCCAAACTGATGGGATCAGATCCACCACTAGTTTACATACCAAAACAAGTTGGTCAATATATAATTTTGATTGGCTAAGCAGTCATATGCAAATTACGTCTACTAGTCCTGGATCCGACCATGAAACGAGGGCAACAAGACAAATTTAGGTAAACACAATTTTAATCAGTCACCATTATTGAAGTTCTCCATTGGAATATTTCGAGAGATCTCTAAAACCATATTTTAGCCATAGCGAATATTTCGTTATTCCTACACATTACGTTGGCTTTTAATAATTTCCGTCACTGATTTCTTACTTTCTACGACGAAAACGTTATCTTTTTGTTTATTTAATTAGTCAAAAGTAACATTTTCCATTTCTCCTGGTGGTCATTTATTGCCCGGGATAAATGGTTGACCATACCGTTCCGCTATGCTTTTTTGTCAGCGGTCATGCTTTACAGTCACGTAGCGTCATCGTCACCTTACGTGATTTCATTCTATATTCAAATGAAAAGCACATTTGTTGAAAAGAAAACTTATATAAGTATTCTTTGAATGAGTATTGATAGTTTAACCAATTAACACTTTGTTTCTAAAATAAATACACTAAAGAAACTGTGGTATTACGTTTACAGTTATCGCCATGCTTACAATGACGTCGTGAGATTGTACAGCGGCTGACGTAAAAATAACATCGGGGCACATCGCCCGGGAGAAATTGCCGAGAGGTCGAGAATATTTCTTTAAAAAGCGAATATTGTGAATATCATAACTTTTGTTGCATTCGATGTTCCAGATGATCTGCAAACACGGAAAAGGACTGGTACTAGTTGTCAAATAGAAATCCATTTATCGATCAAAACGTCTAATTCTCTCTTGAAATATACTTTACTTTGTTTTCCAAATTTATGATACATTTTGTTTATGAAACATAATAAGTTTCAGCAAGTTTCATCAAGGAATGGCAAAGATATAACCATAGTCAGCAGATGGTCTGTAAGCTTGTTCAAAATTCAATAGAACTCATTATCTATGTTGACCTCGGTTTATGTAAACTCTGTGTACCGTCGTTATCACGTGACAATTATATTTTGGGGTGATCAACCAATAACAGTACTTTAAATTTCTATTGTTCAAATTCATGGATGAGTGCTTTTCTGAATCGTTCTCATTGGTTGTATATCTCAATATTCAATAGAGACGTGATCACGAAGGTGCACAAACTTACATAAACCTAGACAATAACATAGATCATGAGTTCTATTCAATATTTATTGAGCTTCCAGACCATCTACTCTACTGACTATGGTATAAGTGATTAAAAACAGCAAAATGGATTTCTATTCTCTTGCAAGTTCCAGACCTTTAGCTGTCAGATCAGCCAGTTATTATAGTTCTTGGATTTTATGCCAGTGAGCGATAGGCCTTCTTGGATTATTCATCATTTCAGTCCAATGCTGTAACGAAGCTCCTGTTGACCTGTAACTCAAACTTACTGAACCTATCGCCTCATTTTGAGTGATCCGATCAAAGTCCATTACAGTGAAGACGAAACATGTATCCCGTAGTTTCTCCACGGTAACATTAAAGATGAATGATTCATTCCAAATAGGATCTCGTGTTCGTTTTTTAATCGTTGTTTTCTTTTTCTCAATTCGTCGTCCCCCTTGCATGAAATAAATTTTCACGTATGGATCTAATGGGAAAAAAGTAAATTAATTTTCTCCAATAAACTTAAGGTACTTTAAGTGAAGTGTATTACTGCTGTTAGCAAGAAGAGATATACGTACAGTGAGCCATTCCAACAGGTTGCTTTTGCTTAGCCCGTGCACACATCGAACGTGATCCAAATAAGGCTTGTGAACATTCGTGCGATTGATTGTTCTTTGCGTAAATTAAATCTTGCATAGTTTTAGGGATTTATGCACAGACCAAGAATTATGCTGCGATTATGCAATAATTTTGACTCAAACATCACACAAGATAATGACCTTTATGGACCTAACTAGTAATAGCCTCTTTTGTAATGTTTGAGTTTGTATGTACTATTTACAAAACGAGTTGGAGGGCTTTATCGGTGTATAAAGGCGCGAGCCGAAGGCGAGCGGCTTTGTAC
>JAOBAZ010151546.1:0-10771 GCA_026546875.1 Pteroeides caledonicum | reverse complement strand
TAACATTTCATATCAGCTGCTAATTACCTGTGAATGTCTGTAATATAATTGTGTACACTTAGATTCATATGAGTTTTCCTAACAATAAAAACAAAAGAGCTGCTCAAATTAACATGGCTGCTATATGTGCCAATACATGCACTGTATGGTTGCAATAACACAATACCCTCCTAGCAACAGCAACAAAAGACCTGCTTGAACTAAGATCATTCAAACAATTCACAATTTCCATGCCACAAGTGCTGTTCAAAAGACTGCTTCACACCAACACTACAGTGTTTAAAACAACTAATGCTATAAATCAACACATGTTGAAAGTGCTTTGGAACAATAGCTTTGTTTCATCGAGGCTACCAAGGCTTCCAGAAATTTAATATTTTGGAAGACAAAACTGTAAGCCATATAAACAGTACTGTTCAGTTAAATCCAATCAACTCATCCAGCAAGCTGTTCAATGTTTAAATGCTATTTGAAAACTGCTTGAATAAGCCATCTGTAAAAGTGTTATGATGCATTTTCTCATGTAGGCCACTCAACACATTTTACTCTAGCTAACTCCAGACAATTTTACTCATCCAGGGAAAATCCCCCATTGACAATGGGTTATCTGAAGTGACCAAGTATCTACCATGCCCTGAATGCCAGATGATTTTATTTGCTAGGGATGAAGCATGGTAATAGATTGATTAACTGATCTCATAACTCTTTCCTAAAGCCTTTTATAGTTACGCTTTACATAATAAAAGGTTTAAATCTTCCAAATAACATACCAGATAAATTTGTAGTACAACTAAAAACTTCGGAAGGACTTGTATACTGGAACAAAAGACTTTAAATCAACCCCTATTTTTTTAGGCGAAAAAATAGTGATTTTTGACATTTGGACAGTGTAAACCAAATCAAAAATTTAGATAATATAAGCAATCTTACGTTATGCAGTTAAACTTGTAATCCACTAAAATGTTGTGACTGTATTTTCCAGATCTGAAAGAAACGTCTGCAGTTGGCACATTTATCCTTTGGTTGTTTCTCTATTTTATCATTTTCTTTCTTTCAATCTTGCACTAATTATTCATTACCACAGAGTTTTTGACTTGCAGCACAATTGTCTGTTTTGAACTTTGCCTTTTATTTCATTCAAAGACAGGTTTACCAAGTATGAAACTTTCATGGTGTTTTGCACTTGTTACCTCGTGGTTTGCATTGCCTAATTGAGCCATAGGGTTCAGCTGTACAGGCCGCTAAACTCTATAACTGGATTGGCTATACCTTACTAAATGCTATGTACAGTACCATGATCCTGCTAACTGCCATGTTGCCTGAAAAAATTTTTTTCAAAAACTTTGCAAATGATTGCCTCAAATGTGACAAAAATCATTTGGAAGGTTGCAGTTGTCATATATGTGAGGTTTTTGTCCAGAAGTCACCATAATGGGAATGGAAAAGAGAAAATTGAACAGGACATTTCTCTTGGTTGTCAAAATATGCCGGCCAGCAAAAACTAATTCGTACACACTTCTTCTAGTTTGAGAATTATCGGTCTTAAATTTCTTATAAAATATTCAACATGTCGCATTTTTTGAAGTGAATCTTTCATTGTCAAAATACCCTGGAGCACAAAATCAACAAAAATAAAGCTTCCTCTTGGTGTGCAAATGTGGCAACCAGTGGGATCATGCAAGAGCTCAGTTTGCCATACCCAGTTAATATAGAGATGAGTGGTACAGGTCTGCCATGTGACCCACTGTATAAGACATGGGGCAATCTTAGTCATCAACCTTTGATGAAAAACTCTACCAAACTGGTAGTCTGTCATTCATGGTATTTTGAGAATTTACAGTAAAAATTTAGAACAGTAACATTACAAGTACGGTAGACCACTTATTCAGACCTTGACTTGATTGGTAAAATGTTAATCCTATTGTTAAAGTACCGGTACTTCCCTTCTAAGTAAAATCATCTGGCATTGGTATGAGTAAAATAAAAGACACCATTAGCAGTTAAAATGTTAAACTGGGTCTGCCAATTCTACGGTGTTAGCCAAAGCAATGACAAGAAGACAATTTTAGCCAACAAGTGAGACAAGAATGCTTGTGTGTTACTTGAAAAGCTATGCCAAGATTTGAAATGTAGATCAACTTGCAATGTAGATTTACCAGAGTGAATTGGTCAAACCAGCCATTTCACATATGCAGTATAGGTCATGTACTGTATAGATGGTTTTAATGATACACTTTCCATGATATTATAGCACCATGTGGTTTATTTTACTACATTGTATCCTTACTTCCTCAAATACTCATTAAATAATTTGTTCAACATTATAAAAAAATTTGCAAAGCAATATACTGAGAAGTATGCTAAGATTTGTTAATCAAAATTTCAATTGCTTTTTTAAGTGTTACATCTTTCACAGAAATGTAATGTATTTCTGATATTCGAAAAATTCTTCCGAGAAATGCAATGTATTTCCAGGGCAGAAAACTAGAAATGTTTAATCATTTTATATTTTTACTTGATGTGACAGTTTTAACATCTTTTCGAGTTCTAAAAATCCTAATAATTCTTGAATATAAGCAACACCAAGAATGTGAAAAAAATTGGGCTTTTCCAATGGGCAAACAAATATGGTTTTAAAATTGTAAGGGTTTTACATTATGTTAAATTAAATACAGAAATTTTTCTCTACACAACATTTTTTCCACCTGGTATTTCAATGGCAAGAATGGAGCATTACCCAAGCCCATTGACCAGTCAGACAAATCTTAGACACACATGACAGGCAAGAATAAACCTACTGTAAGTGGTCTAAATGCAACTAGTTTAGCAAAAAAGCCATTATTTCCTATTTGAAAAGACCAGCAGAAAAGTACAAAATTGCAGAGTTATCTAAGTTTGGATTGGTTGCACACATCAAACAAATGTAAATGCATTTCCTCAAATGTTGAATTTTCCACATTTTCCATGAAAACATATACTCTCATGTAGAAATACATCTGAGCAACATAAGTTTTGTACTTGGCTAAAATAAATTATTGGCCAAACTCACTGCTGAACTACAACTCGTAACTTGGAGTTAAATAATTAGTCAATGTTGTGGATTGGTATTTATTCTCAGGATACTTGGTGCAAGAACATTAAAACAGGAAGGCTGTTATTGAGGCCTCTGAAACAATAACAATTCCCTGCACTGAAAAGTCGTTGGCACTTTTTTAATGGCTGGATTTTGGGGAGAAGCTCGTTGAAATAGTACCCCTTCCCTTTGGCCAGGCAATTAATGTCTCTAAATAGAAACAGCAGCAGCAGATGAATGTTAAAAGCCGAGTTACGTTAAAGATGAGTTTATGGCAGTTTTCCTAAAGCTGGCTGGGTTATTATACATACAAGTCTCGTAAATACGTAGTTTTCACGAAATACCTAAATGGATAGCAACCCAGACCATTGAGCCTGGTTGCTTTTTCAGCGACGTGTGTTCGAAGAGATTTTTCGAAATCATGTAACTAAATACGATGGTCTCGGGCAGAATCATAAAGCCATATCTGTCGGGGAGCAATCCATCGAACCCGAGGCCAGCGACACGCATAACACTACACCAAGTTGAAGGCACGTCGAACACCTTTAGAGCAGGCATGTTACAAATACAACGATTACTTAAAGAGCCCGATCTAGACTTGACAGACGAATTTGCAAGCGCCATAAACATTCGTTCTTTGTAGCATGCTATATGACAAAGTAGCAAATCAACTTACATTCGATTGAGAACGTTACGCATATCGCCACAACAACGAGATTCGTCTCTTTGTTAAAGCGAGCAGCATAAAAGCATGTCGACATTTATAACCGAACCTGAATGGCTTGAGAAGAACAGCGAGTTTTACTAATAGTCGCTCAGTCCTTCTCTCGTTCACTCGGTATTTTTGTAATGAGCCTGCCATTTCTCGCTGGGTTTGTCAATTTGTAAACACAATCACATTCGAACCCAGCCGAGAAAGTATTAGGCATTGGTGGGGAAAAACATTGCTAAATCTTTCCTATTTTATCGCCTTAAGATATTTTGGTGAAAAGCCGAGGCAAGCATGGTGTAGGGAAGCCACGAACGGGAAATTCGATTCATGTCGGACCGCTCTTCGAAGTAAATTTATTGCGAGTTTTTTGATAAATACAAAGTCACTTACTATTGTGCGCAATCAATAAGTTGGTATTCGTTGGATCTTTCGAAACATTCTTGAACGCCACTATCTTTCCACAAAATTATAGTCCCGTCGAAGAAATCCTGCAAAAGAAACAACTTGTTATTCAACGGTTTATAATTGAAACACATTTCGATTGGAAACAAAGAGATCCCTGCCTCAACAGCCGTGTCGCTATGGTGGAAGGCCCAAAAGAAACAAACCAACTCACATTTCAATTCGTCAAAAATCGGCCACCGAGTCGCTTTTTGACATTATAATCGCCTCAGAAAGGTTCCCAGTGGTCGAAAGAGGGAATTTTTAAGCACATATGCTGGGCGAGAAGAAGAAAATAACGAAATATATGTGTCAACTTACCGGCGGATAATCGAAGTCTGCTGCTGTTGCTACTTCGTGAATGTAGTCAACTCGGCTTTGGTTAGACGGATCGCCAATCATTACTGGCGGAGTTAACGTACTCATAGCTCCAGTAATTGTCTAGAAATTGAAGAAACTTAACTTAGGAAGAGTAAACATTAACTAGAATGCCTATATTTCAGTGTGCATAGCTCCAAAGCGGCTACGACAATCGAATAAATAGGAAAGACTAATTTGACTATGTACCAGTATAGCATCTCTAATATTTCGCTTTATATCTTCGACCTTTTTCCTCTTTTCACTAAAATAGGAAAACAGAGAGTCGCAGTAAGCGTTAGCGACTATTTGTGAACGGTTTGAACGCTAACGAACCGTGGTTGCCATCGTTAGACAACGGCGACCCGAGCAGTTCGCAAAATGATGAGACGAAATAAAGACTTACTCTTCGTCGAATCCATTAACATGAAGGATTCGCATCTGTTTTACAATTGTACTCTTGCCAGATTCTCCAGCCCCTTAACAAACAGAAAGAAAGCATATTATTCGTCGTCCTAAGTCCAAGCCATAGCGAACATGTAAGGCCAACAAAACATCGGCAAACATCGAAGATATGTTATGTTACCAAGCAGAAGAAGACGGTGTGTGGCACGAAATGTTAATTTATCCTTTTTCAACTGTTTTTCAATCTCCTTGCTGTTGTGCTTCTGCCTTTTTTGCTCCTCCTTCTCTTGCTCTGTGTAAGAACTCCCAAAACACCCCATCGCACTAAAAGTGCGAATAGAAAGAGAGGAGAACGCCCCCGTCGTACTTTTGAGTAAAAACTTTCTGTTCCTAGATGAAGGCAAGTTTAACACGGGCAACCAAAGCGATCGTCGTCGTTCACAGGCCACTGCAGGGTGTGTCTGCGCATGCCTGGTTGCGTTGATTGTATGCGGCCAATATATACAGCCACATGATTAGACGAGCGACAACAGTCGGTTTCGTTGCAAAATTCAGTGAAATTCAGGGCAATTTTTGCGTAAAAAGGATGTCGGGAACTGCATTAAAAAAGGAAGAACCCCCAACAATAAAATCCATCACCTATTCTCTCTCAAAAGCCGAAAATTGAGCTGGACAACAGAAGTACTATCGGTGATCACGACCGATGGCCAAACAGCGCATGCCAACTGCTGATTCTATTTTTAGCGCAGTGGCTATTTTTGGCTCCTGTTAAAACAATAATGAATGACACAAGTTTGATAGGCCGTAATACTGAAGACAAATTTTTGGCTTAGGATAGCAAATACAGATTGATGGAATAAATTTGCTTACTGAATAAAAGGCTGTCGCGAAGAACTACGTGTAGATTTCGGTACGATATGGCAAAGTGAAGTCTTGACAAATCTGCGGAGCTTTGTTTTGGCCCATACCTTGCCACTGTAAGGGATGAAGTACAGGCTTATAACTTCGAATTGACTTTGCAACTTTACCCTCTGGTCGAGTTTATTGAACTCAATAAAAATAACCCCTCTTCGGAGTTACAAATAAATTCAAGGGTTATTCTTGTTTAATTCCGGTAACCGTCGACATGACTTGTAACATATTAATAAAATACGGTAGATTGCATCGACAGCTTTTTGCTGCACTCGATGCGGTCAATTCATATTTTCTTCATTCATTATCGCCTTTAACCGTAGGCTCGAACGCCGCCCAGAGTATTGGCCTGAATGCTATGACAACCTAACCATTTACTTCGAAGACCTAAACAAACACATTGCCTTGAATAGAAGCAATTCCGCATTGTCATTCTTATTGTCGGTACTGCTCATCACAACGCCTCGAATACAGGCGCTCATAGAGACAACCCTGAAGCGTTCGTCGAACCTTTCAACCGTTTTACACTCAGCCTATGAACTATTCGAATAAAAGATAAAATTTGATAATCTTAGGCATTTCGCAGTTGCTATGCAACTTCATTTTAACATTCTACGGAGCCAGGCAGTTCAAGGCAAAACGCCTCGCATTGGTCCGAAAAACGGTAGCTTTTCTACGAATGTTCAACAGACGTCCCACACCGTCCGATAGGTTCACCTCTCAAACAACATTATCCGGGCATCAATAAAGCTTCCTAGCAAACAAAAAGCCAGTGCATCTGGCCTCGATTCTCGTTTAGCTTCCTCTTCAGCAAATTTGAAATTTCTTTTAGAAAACACCTGGTGGCTTCGTCCAGACATTGTTAAATTGTGCCTGCTCATTGGCGCTTCAGGTCAATTGTTCCGTGGATTAATGGATAGCCGCTCCTCGGGTTAGCCGCGCGTGGTAAGCCTCGCGTTTTGCGTGCGTTACTGTTTCCACATCAGCCATGCAGTATGTTTTAATATGGTGTATTTAAATATATATAGGCGGCAACTTTAATTGAAAGCGCAGTTTTTGGGAGGAATGAGATCTACTACATGAAAAATTTATTTGATATTTCATTGTTTAAGATAAAATCAAATAATTATCTCACAGCTATAGGACAATTTGACCGTATATCAGTTGAATCCGAGAACGATTACGGGCTTGATGGACTGGTTAAAGATTTTTTCAAGGCAGTTCTGTCAAGAGATTTATCTCAGTTCAACAAATTCTCTCAGGTCAAAAAAACAGCAGTTTAAGAGCTATATTTAGAATGGCGTATCAGATTATTTTCTCCACGGATCTATTTTTAAATTTCTGATACGTCCGGTCGGGAAAACCTGAAATCCGGATCAATTCAAATTAAATTGCAACCATTCAACGTGCGTAATTTAACGTAGGTGAGGTTTTCTTCGTGGATTTGGTACGGTGTAAGAAGGATTGCAGCGTATACATTTGGTGGACATTGATTAAAATATTATATGAGGTCCCAGCCAGTGGGTGGCAATCGGCGGGAGCAGGGCCCTTTTAGCGATTTCCTCATGAGTAGGTGGACAGGGGCCATGACGAAACTGAAAGGTCGTCTGGTTGAGAAGTGCGAGAGGCCCTAGTCCTATTTCCAAGTCAGCAAGTCCCAAGAAGTTCCTGCCAAGGGGAGATGGAGAGGCAGATTAGAACGAGACAAGGGTCATAGACTATCAATAATTTAATATGCATCGATGTATTTTACATCACGTTAAATACAACCTAGCTTGGTTTTCTATAACATCGTACAGTACACTATACAAATTTTTGTTGCTGTATTTAAGTTGGCTAGGAGCAGTTTTCTGATATTTTAGCAATGAAAATTTGAACAGAAAATTAAACGACAAATAGCTCCAACAGAATCTTTAAGCAAAGGCGAAGCCAGCCCGACAATTTAGTCATGCTATGCTAATATTTCTATGTTCAAGAACCGTAAAGACTATGAATTTCTAAAGAAATGAATAATGGTAATGATTTGAAATTTGCATAGCATGACCAACCTTGCAGGCTGGCTTCTCCAGTGTCTTTAAGCAATATTCAAATGTTACCAAACATCGTAGAAATACAAAACAATTCAGAAACGTTGTTTATTACTCGTTACCATACCACATGACGTTTCAAAATGGCCGCCAATGGCCCTATCAGCATATTTATTTGACGATCGAGTTCGGTGCCCCCTAATTTGTTTTTCAATAAAATATTTTATAAATAATTTGTGGTCGATAGAGCAATTTTTAAATAAAGAAAAAAATGGGTGTCGCCTTACTCGTTTGTCAAACAAACACCATGCAATTTTGAAACGTTATTGTCGCTATAAACAACACGTGATAAACAACGTTTGCGAATTGTTTTGTATTTTATTAATAACATTTTGAATATTGTTTTAGGATTCTGTCGGAGCAATTTGTTGTTTAATAAGATTTAATTTAAGTGATTAAACGATTTGGTGGCTAGTAGCAATTTAGTGATATTTTAACAGTGGGAATTTGAAGGGGAAAGTTAAACCACTGGGGAAGCCAGCCTGCAAGGTTGGTCGTGCTATGCAAATTTCAAATTGCACTAAATAGCTCTGAAGCACATACTTACGTCACATGTATTACTGAATGACTTACTAGTTGATTTGACCGTGAGCTATAGGCCTGGAACTAGCAATTAGAGAATAGAAATCCATTTTGCTGTTTTGAATCACTTATATCTTTGCTTTTCCTTGATGAAACTTGCTGAAACGTACTAATTATGTTTAATCAACAATATTATAAGTTTGTCATAAATTTGGGGACAAAGTAATGTATGTTTCAAGCGAATTTGTGCTGTTTTAATCGGGAAATAGATTTTATTTGATAACTAGTGCCAGTATTTTTCCGTGTTTTCAGATCAGTTGGTAGAGAGTTAATAATGGTTAATGCAAAGTGTTTCACTTCCGCTTTACAAAATAGGCAAAATTACAGCATTTCTTCACATTTTTTCAGTGTTTAGAAGTTGTTTTACGAGCGTTTTTAGGGTTTAGTGCTACATACAGGGTAAGCACTTCGAATTTTGAGCAAATGGAGCACTGAAGTATTCGCAAAAGACGCTCCTAATAGGAGAGCGGTTTTCCCGGACGCCTGGGGGAGGAAGGCGTCAAAAAGTCTTAATATATTGCAGAAAATTTTTTTTAAAGGCAGTTTACGTTTCTCTTTAAAACTAATGTGATCTTCATTTATTCGACAGTTTGGTCAAAAAAAAGTCAAAACAAGGACCGGCACATCTGCTTTGGTTTTGTTTCCATTACAAGACAATTGCAAAACGCGCCAGGGAATGCCGGGACGGAATCTTGCCCACTCCTCCAACGATTTCTAAGCGCACGCCACTACCCCCAGCTGCAATAACTCATAATTTACTGTAAAACTCTCGCAATGTATACTGTTTTTCAAAATTTGCGGGCAAAAATGTGAAAGAGTATTTCTTGTGTACTTTCGGAAAACAATAGTTTAAAAATAATTCGGGTAAAAAACTGATCGAGTCGCTTATCGAAACAAATTTGCAAGGACGGAACGTGCTCGGCACCGCTTCTGAAAACCATTTATTTAACAAATTAATGACTTTTAAAAAAAATCAGGGGGCGACAGGTTAGTTATTTAAATTCGTTGATACTGCGCGTGTTTTATGCGAAAAAGTGTTTATCGCATGTTTGTTAATAATGTTTGGTCGATGTTGATCAATGTTCTAAAATGACATTTGATTAGCATAACTAGATATGTAGAAACAAGATGGCCTACTCAAGCGTTAACTTGCGTTTATTTGGGTTGGCTAAGTGCAACATTAGAA
Organism: Pteroeides caledonicum; assembly: GCA_026546875.1. Lineage (NCBI taxonomy): Eukaryota > Metazoa > Cnidaria > Anthozoa > Scleralcyonacea > Pennatulidae > Pteroeides > Pteroeides caledonicum. The sequence continues at coordinate 1,016 of JAOBAZ010151546.1, read as the reverse complement.
ATGCTGGAATTTAACGTGTTTGAGAATTTAGACATCATATGTACGACACACACAAGCGCAGGAACAAAGGCCCAGGAGACAAGGAGAGTTTACTAATATGTTGAGACAGTTCGCATTTGTTCCCATGCATGTACTGTTTAGTTCCCTTTTGTCGTCTACGCCAACGATCGTCCTAGCTATATCCAGTCACACGGAAGCCATTAGAAGAGCTTAATCATGCGTACAAACAATTTGGCGTGACTGGTGGAGTCGGCCGTGCTTGATTGAATTCAAGCACGTCAGTCGATACTGTTTCACGTGGGTGATTTCAATCAAGAACGGTCGACGCCATCAGTCACGGCAAATTGTTTGTATGCGTGACGTCCGCGTTGTCAAAAACGTAGCATGCTTAAGCTCTCTACTTGCATGTTTTCGCCGACGACAGGTTGTTTGGAGCCCTTGACTTCCCTGACTCGCGTACCAATCTCCCATCACGTGTACCTCTTAAATGACCTTCGAGACTAAAGACTTAAGACTTAACTGGTCTTCAATCACTTGAATTGCAAGGATTTACATGAAAGAAGTCGCCTAGCCCCATGTGCTTTTACTAACTAGGTGGATATGTGCTTCAGTGAGTGTCCAGCATCAAATACGTACAGTACCTCGGTGTGACACTTTCTTGCGACTCATTGCAAACACATTTTCACATACACCTATAGTCGAACCGGTGACACGATTTAAGCTTTTCATGCATGACTTTCTGGGGCCGGTTGTTCTAGTTCTTTAAAGAGTAAAATCGTCTGGTGTTAGACATAGAGTAAAATCGTCCAGTGTTAGACAGGGTAAAATTGTCTGGCGTTAGACAGAACAAAATCGTCTGACATTAGACAGAGTAAAATCGTCTGCGTTAGACAGTAATGTATACATAGTTGCTGAACAGCAACACTAAAGAACATGGCCTTTAAAGGGATCCTCCACTCTAAAAACAAATATCAACTAAATACATCTAAATGGCGTGAAATAAACATCTATGTGCA
>JAOBAZ010151435.1:0-10771 GCA_026546875.1 Pteroeides caledonicum | reverse complement strand
ACAACAAGATCTGTCGTAACTATAATATAAATTTAAGCGCACATAAATTGGCGTGGGTTGAAATCAGGCTTTTGTTAGAATTTGAATGCATGATTAAACGCACAGGTGTGTGAAGTACACTTATTGATTTTGTGGTTAATATAATTACGATTTTATGCAGATTTTTACGATAAGTTCAAGAGCATGTACTCCTGGGAATTTATAAGGCATGAAAATGGTCAAATCAGTGATTGTCATATCAGTTCATATCTTCAGCTAGATCAAAGAAATGGTTCAATTCTTTAAACTTACTTGAAGGAGAAGGCGCTTGGTTTTATTGGTTGACAAAAGAAACTAAATAAAAAATTGTTTGATGATGCACACGTATGCCGCAGTTCTGTTTCACTTAAGTTCAGCATTGTAATTAAGGTGAAGTATTCAAATTAAGGTCTTGCTTTCAATTTTACGCATCCGTAGGTTTAGCATATAATAATAGGGCATTACTTTTCTTACAAAAGCTTGATTTCAATAGGGGGTACTTTTTTGATACACCCTGAAATTTAACTTATCTGAGAAAAATACAACTTTAGTGTTTTTGGAGAAAGCATTGGTGAATGTTTTGAGGAGCAAGAAGATCAAATGTACATAATCACCATAATGTATATAATCACCTTTGTGAGATCATCAAGCCAGCCGGCGTCTCCACGACGGGGATCTCCGACCTTTGGTGCATTTCTGTCTCTATTTCACGTACAAATTTTAAATATGAATCATGACTCATGAGAATAGTTTTGAATTTCTTTAAAACGGTTATTAAAAAATAAAACAAACCGATTCTTGATTATTATCTTTTCACTAGGACCAATATACTTTCCAGTATGCACACAACGCGCTTTTTGTTCACGTTTAATTAATCCCGTTATGTTACTGTTATTTTACGTTTCGTGTTTTTATTAATTTTTCTTCGAATGTTCATCAGTTTCTAAATTTCAAAACAGTATAATTATACTGTATTTGTCATGTGTTAACAATGGAATTATTTTCATCATTTGCAATTCATCATTGTGCGTTAAGCGGTTAACCAACATGGTTTGCGGCCCAGGCAAGATTGAGATTTTGAGTTCCCTTAATGCCCGCTCGCTGAGTTTTACACCCAGCTGGCGTAAAACTTTAAATTTTTTGGCGTGAAAAAATAATAGATTTTGAAACCTTCGGCGTGCGGATTACACGGAATGCACCCTTGTCATCAAGATGACAGAGATTAGAACAACGGTGTGATGATGACGAGGCAATCTTGTAAGAACAATTTTAAATAAATTAACAATCGGAATGTGAATGTTTCTGACAGAAGATCAATATGCGTAAGGTCAAGTTGTGGAAATCGACGGGTATTCTAAGGTTATGCTCAGAACTTACCTAAACAATGATTCTCGGCGGGCAAATGCTTTATTCAGACATCTTCCAACAGAGGTTGACTTGAACTTTAAGGTAATCATCTACTTTAGGCCACCTAGCAAAATCCGCTCCAGAATCGATGATTTCAAACTCCGGTTGGAAACGTTGTTTCGGGTTTTAAACAAGTTTTAAATCAATGAAATTACACCACGAATGCTTTCCGTGACTGTTTCTGCTCATAACAAAGGTTCCCTGTATTTTCGAACAGCAGAACATCGTTTATTCGATAAAATATCTATAAACACTATATGCACACATACAAAATTGGGGGTTCCAAGATGGCGGACAAGTTAATTGTTCGGAAATGCCGCATCCGGAGGTTGCATCAAAAACTCCCACGACGCCTGTAAGGATGTGATATCCAGGTTATATCATAGAACAGTGGTTCTACTCAAGAAATCACAAGACAAAGAAAAATTGCACTCCGTTCGCAAACTTCCGCCTAATAGAAATCCGGGTTTATTGACAAATTTCATTGGTGTGGCGTTTGTTCGCGTTGTCAAGAACGTCGCCAGCTTGAGGTGGCTAGCTAGGATTTATTCCCGAGGAGTAGCTTTACATCGCGTCAACTCGCGCGACTTACAAGTACAAACGTGATGCAGTTAAATTGTTAAAATACAAAATTAAACTTAAATTTCTCAAATTTCTGTCGGTAATATTTTTGCTGCATATTTTCCAATATCAAACAATCGACAAGTGCAATACCTGAACAAATGGATTATGCGCGGCCAGAATTAAACATAATGGATAACAATAAAGCACTCTCTGACCAAAAAATATTTTAATTACAAGCTTTCGGCTGCCCGACTACAGATTTCAACGGGTTTTATTTGTCACTTTTATTTCATCCGTTTAAGGCTGCAGTCTGGCAGCGGAAAGTTTGTAATTAAAATATTTTTTGGTCAGAGTGTGCTTTATTGTTATCCATTAAATGCATTTAATTTCAATATATTTTCTATATCCATTATATATTACTTCTTACCGAAGTAATTATTTTTGTATTGACTGATCTTTTTAATTTTTTGGAATTGATCGATAGAATGTCCCCAAAATGAAGGAAATGACCATAAAAAATCACAAAGAGATCATGCAAAATTTGAAAACGTTGCCGACCGAAAATTTTAAAATAACCGTGGAAAGGCAATACGAAAAGAGTTTGAGGGCAATCAGACAAACAATGTCCAGCGGCGAAATCAGTTCGACAGGTTGGCCCCCTATGTCTTAATTCATTTTTGTAGATATCCATTGTTTTTGCGGTTCTTGGACACGAAAATAATGCCTAGCAGGATTATGTAATCGGGAAGGCTACGCTGCTGGCAAACTCAATGCGCTCGATAATTTTTTTTGTCATGATGAAAAGTCTCTTAACTCCTATAGTAAAATATAATGCAAAAACGGGGAAAAGAACCTTAAAGGATAACTGTTGGCAAATAACAAATCATTTTTAAATGGAAGTTTATGACATATAGTACATTTCCAGGGTTAATTTGAACGTCCAGCGCTTTTTTACTCTTAAAAAATTGCAAAACGGTATATATAATCTTTAGCATTGCTGCGCAGAATTGTCGTGCAGCGGAAGTAGTGTGAGTTTATGGCGTGGTATACGAGGAAGGAACATGATGTTTGGTTCTGAACCATACTTTTTCGAACCGGAATACCCTGCAGGACAGGAACCGGAGCGCGTTGATTGTATTGAATTATTTTAATCAACATTTTGTATTATAGACAAAACATTGTAAATATTGAAAACAAAAATGCAAACCTCGTCGTTTTCTTTTTTTTTCCACTCCTCTCTGACATCAAACGAGTGTGTTTAGTATTAGGAGGGTGGCCAAAGCGGGTCGGCACAGCATCCCGTTTAAGCCTAGCCATACCTTTTGTATTCATAAGCTCAGTCCGACGATTTCCCTCAAAACACTCAGGTTTAAAGCGTTCAGAAACATTTATTGGTACTGTGTCTTTACGGGAAATTTTATTAATCCATGGATTCCTGCGACTTCCTGATCAGCAGGAAATTGACGGTAACTTACCATTTAGTATTCGAATCGTTAGTACAGCTAACAACAAAACAATACACCATTTCGGACAAGAATCTATATTTTTACTTTGTGACCAGATTGAACTTCCTCGTATACTACGTCATAAATTCACACTGGTTCCTGCTGACACTACAAATCTGCGCGCAATGCTAAAGGTTGTTTATACGGTCCTTGGGTATTTTTTAAGAGTAAAAAAGTGCTGGACTTTGATATTAACCCTGGAAATGTAGTATACATGTCATAAATTTTCATTTAAAAATGATTTGTTTTTTGCCCACATTTCTCTATTAACCTGTCTACTATTACGTCATAAAAATTGCGAGTACACGAAAAGGAAAAAAGCAACGACAAAAAACAGTATATTTTGCGCAACAAAATTTATTAAACATGGCATGAGTGAACGTTTCAACTGAGTGCATATTACATTTGCAACTAACTAGTTTGATAATTAACAATACCCTGGTATGGCTGCGGAGGTGTTACAGTATAAATTGATCGGCACATGGCTTTGAAATTATTTTACAGTTTACAGCTCATGGTCGGATCCAGCACTAGTGCACCTAGTTTGCATAACAAAACAAGTTGGTCAAAATAAAATTTTGATTGGCTAAGCAGTGATATGGAAAATAGGTGCACTAATGCTGGATCCGACCATGAAGCTAGCCTCGCTATGAGTACGTGCGCGTCTAAGATTTGAGTAAAAATGTCAAAGTTATGACGAGTGTTATCCACAACGCAGGAGGAACGTAGTCTTTAAAAAATGGAACGCACTAACTTGTAAAATTGACACGATGGGGAAAATGACTTTCCTGAAAAGCACTAAAACATGTCTTTAAAAAATGAAATATTAAATGTGCAGTTGGTTGTCAAGATTGTCAAGAAATAAACTGGATTTTACATAAACGTTGCCTTCGTATAAACTCCGTCTTAGAAGAAACAGCGCGATCAGATAACGAGAAGTAATTAATTTCATTATTTCAAGTAATCTGTCTCATAAAACACCAGGGCGTTTGGTAATCATTGTTGATACTGAAACTATGCTTTTTCCTATCAAGTATACAGGCACCCACGGGAGCCAAAGACTTTGTTTGGACTTCATGCAATAAGATTCAATTCCATTTGCTTTTTAATAAGGATTTCTGTTGAAATATAGTGGTTTAGTAGCTTCTTTCCAATCTGGCGGACTTTGGAGTCGCAATAATCTTCAAACAGCAGCAGTGTGTCTGAGGCGAAGAAAAGGAAAAGCGACGTGGAGAGGAAAGCTTGGCGGTTCTCACATCGAACTATGGATTCTCCGAGGTCTAAGAGTAACTGGATGAGAGAATCATATGCTTGATCTCGAGAAATCTTTTCTTCTTTTTGGAGGTTAATGGAAGAAAGTGAAAGTAGTTGCGCTATGGTTTCCAGTTCTTTTGATGAAAGAATACTTTGCTCTGAAGGCTGCTCGAACTCGCGTACCCATTTTGTATCTATTTTCTTTTCCATTTCATCAATTTTCATCTCTCGGATTTGATTTCGTGCCCACTTGCGAACCTCCTCATGCCCATCACTGTACAAAATGAGATCAAGGGGCCGTGCTTGTCAAAACTCATCATTTTCTTTACAAAACTGGCAAATTTATCTTCTGAAAGTTCTTTTTGAGTGGCTAGAAAACCTGCTTTGACTTTTAGGGTTTCTATAGTTGGAGCTTCTGTTGAATTATTTATCCATTCCTCCACTTTGGCATCCGAAAGTTTGCGGCCTTTAGGTCCGATTACCTCTTGTAAGTCTTCATGATCACCTAGCTTAACAAGTAGTAGTCTGATTTCATCCGATTTCTCCTTCAAGGCTGCCAAGAATTCTCTTTCCACATCTGCACACTGACACCCAAAAAGACATTGATTCAAACGGGCATAATCTGCGAGACTAGAAAGGTGCTCTGTAGCAAGTAATTGGCCTGGATTGTCCTCAGCTCGATGGAATGCAATGATCACGCAGCTTCTAGAAAAACCTTCTGCTGTTCGAAAGCGGTGGTGAACGAGTGATCCAGCTGCAAAGACGGTCGTAAGAGGTTTTTCAACATGTGTCACTTCGACAAAAAATGGTTTATCCGCACACAGTACCTCCTTCTGTAACTTGAAAAGGCTTTCAATGGCTGTTTTTGTAACAAATATGCTAGCATTTTCAGTCGACCATACCCCTCTTTCTTCGTCAGTAAAACAATTACGAGAACCTTTGTGTGTACCAGGAAGAAAAACAAAATTTTGACCCCTTGGCCCACTTATTTTGTTTTTTTCCCATGTTAACAGTACTTTATATTCATCGCAAAACGGAGTGTTGTCAATATGAAGCATGTTATCTTGTGCCAGTACACTGACTGGCTCAGCATCCTTTCCTCGTGCATCTACAATACGAATGGGGCCACCAACACGATGTGAAACGAGTGCTAATAGCAACGGATGAAGGAATGCTTTGCTGAATTCCTTATCTGTTAGAAAATCAGGATGATTTCCAAGATTTACGTATGTGTGGATCCAACTTTTGCTTCCCAAGCTTTCGAGGATGCAGTTATAACTGTTAACCAGTTTTCTAAATTTCTCACTGTTAAGGATCGACGCGAAAATTAGAGCGCCACTTTTGTCAAGCTCTTCGACTAGATACCCAAAGCTTGTTATGAGTTTTTCAGCTTGGTCTGCACCATATTGGTTGTTCCAATCGTTCTTTAGTGTGTCAAGCAACTTTTGTCTGAAATCATTTTTCTTGTCAATATCTGCAAATCTCTTGTATACCGACAGCTCTTGTATATCGGCTGGGATTACCAGCTCTGCAGAAATCGCGGGAGCATCACAACGATCTGCTATACATTTATGAACACGCTCGTCATTTATACTTAAATCTAGGCGAAACGTCTTTGGCAAAACTTCCTCTTGTATTTCTTTCAATGCGTTTGAATACATCTTTTCGTTGATATGCCTACAGCAATGACAAATCTATATCTTAAATCCATTAATAATTCATAAGTCAAGAATAAAGGAAATCAGCATCGTACCGATGTCCTGATGAAACATAAATTAAGCGCACATTCTCCTGGATTTTTTTTAATAGGATATGGCAATATATTTTTTTATCGACCCAAATGAAAGAACTCTCAAAACTATTTAATAACTTACTTTACATATTTATTGTATCTCTCTTTGTTTTCAAAGCTGGCGAGATGTTGTTGATGACCGCCATCTTGAACCTTAATTAGCTTCACAACCGGGGAAACCGTAAAGAAACTCTTCCTGTGTGACTGTGTTAAGAAAACAATTTGTGTAACTGACTCCAGAGAAACAACAAATGACAAACCAACAAACAATCATGTTTAAACCTCACATTGTAATACAGTCTTCAAAGTAAAAAATTTCGCGTGACCATTTGTGTCGTCACACTACTTCCGTGAATATTCAAGATGGCGGACATTATCCAATTTTACCAAGTTTGAAGTTAAATATCTCGAAAACAAAGAAAGTTACAACAAATCTGTAAAGTAACTTATTAAATAGTTTTAAGAGTTCTTTCGGTTGGGACAATAAAAATATATATTGTCATTTCCCTTTAAAATACTGATTCGTTTGAGATGCTATATAATACACACGAAAGCAGGTTCATCAAGGTATCTAAACACCTCGACATTTGTCTAAAAACCTCGACCGTTTGCCTCGGGTTTTGATGAAATAAGCATTTTCGTTTATAATATTTTACCTGAGGATACAAGCAATATAATGACAGGATCAGGCAGAATATTGTATGAAATGGTGCATGTGAGAAATAACGTCAAGTTACGAGAAATGCAGTCGTCGAGAAATGCAGTCGTCTCTGTCAATAAAGCACTGTGTCTCTATCATATAAACACATGTGCTTTATCAACCTGTAAGGAGACTGGCTAAGCATGCAGTTCTTCTGAATTGTGCTTATGAATTATTAATGAGTCGTTAGACCTAACTGATGTCCCAGAATATATTTCTGAGCCCCAGGCGGGGAACGGACCGGCGATCTCCTGGTTGCTAGCCAGTTGCTATGATCACTGAGACTCCGAAGGCAGATTCTTGCTAAAGTGTGAATACACCAAAATTACACCTAAATATTTATGAGTGCATGCAAAAGATCGTTTGTAACGATGAAGGACAAGTCATTCTATTTGATGATTTTAAAAATAAACGCGATTGTCCAATGTGCAAATATGACGACGATAAAGTAAACAATCCAAGGCGACACGAAAATAACTACGATTGAGCATGTACACCACCAACAGCTGCTGTGTTATAGCAACATGTTAAACAATCTGCTTTGCAAGCACGAAAATGGTTCAGCTGTCTCAAAGCAGCCAGAATCGAACTGCACCCAAAACCTCGGGGATGGATGAGGGTAGGTGATGACTTTTCCTACTTTAGAGTCTGTTGCCCGATGTATCCCAGGTTACCGAAACACTGATTCTATGTGGGTGTAGCCAGTGTGTATTTAATGGTTGCAAGTGCAAGAAGAAATTGTATACAATGTATTTGTCATGAATGTCACTCAAAATCTTAGGCGCTTAAAAAATCTTTTAAATTTTGTTGTCTTAATATTCCTTGATAATTAATTGTGGATATTTATCAAAAATGTGTATATTTACAAAAAGCATACTAAATGTCATAAAAATTTTATGGACGTATGAACATTACTTTAAATATCTTTACCTTCATGGCTTTAATTAGTTCAAAATAGTTAACTAGACATTAATACATTGTATTTATGTGATATTTAAAACAAAGTTGGCCACGTAGTAACAGTTTCTTTACACATTAATACTCTCCACCAAAAGCATTCAGCTGTTGCTAGGTGGTTCCTGGGCAAAATACGTATTAAAAATACTTTTATTGTGGAAAAATTCAATATCGTTTTTAAATGATAATGACAGGTTTTGGGTAGAAAAATTAAATTGGTTAAAACATGCGAGTTTATAGGTTTAAAAAATAGACAGGAAAGCAGTAAGTACCTACCTAATATGAACGGGTTTTGGAACAGAACAAAAGTGATCATTGTCTTTGATTTGTTCTTTAGAAAATCAGTTTCTTTAGTTTTATCTTTATTCATTGTTGTAATCAACAAACCACAAAACCTGTTCATATAGGTGGGTGACGATCGCAGGAAAGCAAAAGGAACATAACTTTTCAATGGAATGAGCTGATCAAAATTTTCACCTTCTTGGTCTATTTTCAAAACAAAACTTGCTACCAGCAGAATCTTCATAATAAACAATTATGGACATTGATACTGTTTTACCATATTTTCATTAACATCGGGGACCCTAATATTCCTCCCATTAGTGCGCTTCCTATTTTTCCGGTGAATACCCCCTCTAGTGTTATTTATAATCTCTATGAGGCCAACTACATTGGAGACACTTCAAAGAGACCGATAGTTGGACTTCTGGGGCCGGTTGTTCAAAGCTAGGTTGGCTTAACCCTGGGTTAGTGAAAAGTTGAGAAGCAAAATCGTCGTAGCCTGCTTTATTGAAACATTGTTGTTTTTCAACAGAACTGCTATGAAGTGGTTAAAGTGTTATGGTGTGAATTTTCAACGAAAACTGTGAATTCTGATACACTAAACTAAAACCGTTAACGTTTAACCCTGGGTTAGCGTTAACCCACCTTTGAACAACTCAGCGCTGGTGGAGTTCTTAATACGCAAGCACTTTTAAACACCAAGCCAGCGCATAAGTAAAATCTGAACTGTTTAGACTTTACCCGTTTTTGCGGGCTAATAAAGATCTGGATTCTGACTGGCTTATTGGACAATTTAGGAGGCGTGAGCAGGGCGAGTTTCGTCGTAGTTTACTACGAAACGTTTTTGAAAACATTGTTGTTATTGTTTCTTAAAAAGCACCTTCGTTTTTTGGCCACTTAATGCTGAAATTGAAACGACAGCTTTGTTCTTCCTTGTAATATATTAAATTTAAAGAATACTATTTTAAATGAAGCTATTTACCACTTATACGACATTTTTGTTAAATGTACTGTAATTATTGAAGAGAAAATTCAAAAAGTCACGCCGTGTTTATATTAACCGCCATCTCGGTTGATCTGCTGTCAAATATGTCAGGCGGGATGAAGGGCGGTCTCGGCGTTTAACAAATATGTTTTTAATTACCAACACATTAAAAATTAAAAACATATGTTTAACGCCGAGCCAGCGCATAAAAGGCCACCCTTCGTGCTCGACTGTCTGACAAATTTGACAGCAGATGCACCGAGATGGCGGTTATAATATAAACACGGCGTGACTTTTTAGTTACGTCGAAGACGTCAACTCATAGTTTGTTGGTTGGTATTTTATTTTCCTTCCGTGTCGACCCTCAGCGGACTCGGCCAATCTTCGGCTCGGCCATTCTTCCTAAAGGTCGGCCAATCTTCGTAAAATCTTCGTAAAGCACTTACAGAATTACTAATTTGCATTAACGGCAAGATGGCGGCCAATTCTCAACCAAAATGTGACCTTTTTTGTTGTCCATATTATGGTATATAATATGATAAAAGCAGTGTAATCGTGTAACAACTGATTGTCGATTTATAGTACAACTGATTGTCGATTTATAGTATATCACCTAGTATAGATGCGACGTTTTGTGGTGTATGGTGAGAGCAGTCAGTGTAATCAGTAATGTAGCAATTCGAAGAGCTCGTTATGATGATATAACAGGTAAACGCTACCAAACATGAAAGCAGGTATTAGCATAACCCAAGCCGCAAGATAGTACGGTGCTTTCTCATAGGCAAATTAACGCCATTCACCCAGCTTACCTTGTCCACAGTATAGGGATAAACAGTAGTGCCACTCCGGGTCAAAAAGTGTCCGTATAGGTCCCAGACCCATACGCGGCCATAATAATCGGCAGCCAGTAAACCGCAGCCAGTTCACTGGTTTTCACTTACAAATAAAGAAACATTGCTTCCGTAAAAGCATTCTATCTATCGATTTTCACCATGAACTCACGGAAGGGAACAGAAGAATACCTAAATATTCGTTTCTGTGTTTGGCGCAGCTCACTTTGAGACAATTTTTGAGGAATCGAACACCTTTATCGAAGTAACGAGTGATGTGAAATGCGTGATCAGATGACAAAACACAAAAAATTGCTTTTTGGAGGTTTATTCTAGTGTAAGCATTAAGTATTTCTTATAATTTCTGTGATATTGAAATACTGTAATATTTTTGATGACAATGGTTCTGAAGTAAATACGTTATGCTACTTTTATGTGCACAACTGCGTGCGATATCTGCAATTTAGTGTATGTCAG
>JAOBAZ010151324.1:0-10771 GCA_026546875.1 Pteroeides caledonicum | reverse complement strand
CATACCCAGCCAACTGAAATAGAGTCGTCAGTAAATGTTGAAGATGTAAATACTTCTGTAGTTAGGAGACAAGAGTTTACTACCACAAGATAATAACTATAACTTTAAATGAAGGACGTGCCCAACATTTAATATGTACCTATTACCAATATCAGTTGCCCAGGTTACAGTATTAATGCCCAGCAATTCAATGCTAAAAGCTAAATAGCTCTAGCTCGGCCCAAGCAACGCGAAGTTAATGCCTAGCGGGCATCTTGTTTTAAAAAGCTTCGAGTTCATACTAAGTATATTATATGGCATGTAATAATGGTGCACATTCTGCCTGCGTTCGGGTTGGTAAATATATAACGCGGATATAACCAGCCTGGTTTTCAGGCCTCATGCAGTTAGGTTATTTTAAACATGGCGGATTTGCCACGACAACATGTAATAAATAATGTCATTTTCTACGGTAAACATTGGGATCATTTAATAAAGTAAACCATGAATACAAGAGGGAAGTCACAAGAAAGGGATTTTATCACAGTAGCCATTCCTAGCACTTATGATAATGACAAAAATAAGAGAAGAAAACTATCTCTTTGGAGGGTAAGCCCAGTCCAGTGTTATTGTTTATATTTGTGTAGCAGGATATCACTATGCGATTTGCTTACTGGCAAAAATTGTACTTTTATTGTATCATAACAAGCCTTTCATATCAATAAATGAACAATTTAGGATCTATTTTGTCGTGATAGTTGAGAGTTAAAATGGAGTATAGTTTAGTATATTAATTGTTAACTATTAAACTAGGCTATTAACTTTATTAACCCATAAGCGTAGACGACGGGGGGTTTCTCCTCGGCAAGAAAAACGGTCTGGCAGTAGGCAAATTTAAGTAAAATTTTCTGTCTTTAGCTAGAGAAAAATTATGTGGTGTTAACCAGAGCAAGTGGTTGTTTTTCACCAGCAACACCATCAGATCAATGGCTTAATAGCTCATATTAATTACTATCAGCCTTTCCTGTAATTTTGCATGTTCACTATTTGATCCAAAACTAGCCTTATATATATGCTAGTCAATCCCAGCATTACCCAATCTATGGAATGGGTAATACATGTACTAAATTCAATTACATCAGCCAAAGACTTCATGGATAAACTCAAAGTATTACCATAATTATACTGTCTTTATTTCATTCCGACTATTATTATTGGAGTCGGTCAGTGGAAATCAGATATGAGTTGAGAACGTGACTGAGGTATGAGTAGCCTGCTTGCAGCCCTTGGGTGAGACTGGATGGGAGCTACAAGGATACTAGGTACATATATAAGTACACTCACATATATGTATATGTGAGTGTGTTCCTCACATGCATAGATGTGTGCTTCCACATGTAAGTATATCAGTATTGTGAGATTGTGAAGCAAAATTAGGTTGGGATAATATAGATATGTGATGGGGAAAGAAAACAATAACTACAGTAAATCAAGAGTGTATTGCATAGTACTTCCCATCATACCTTCCATGGTACCTCCCATAGTATGATACTTTCCATAGTTTTGCCCAGAGTACCTAAGTTCCATAGCACCTCCCATATTACTGGCATAATACCTTCCATAGTACCATACCTTCCATAGTACTGTACCTTCCATAGTACTGTACCTTCCATAGTTCTTTCCATAGTGCTACCTATAGTGCCACCCATAGTGCTACCCATATTACTGCCTTAGTACCTTCCATACTACCTTCCATAATACTGCCTATACATGTAGTACCTCTCATAGTGCCTTCCATAGTAACTTCCATAGTACTGCCCATAGTACCTTCCATATAGTACCTCCCAAGGTATTGCCATACTGTAGTACCTTCCATAATACGTACAGTCTAGTTTCACCCATATCTCCTGCCAATACTGAATAGTACCTTCCATAGTACTAGTACTTTCTAACATCCATGATACTTTCCATGGAAGGTGCTGTACAAACATTGGTATAAATTGGGGGACACAAAGTATTAAGACATGTCATACTTTGTTTTCTGGTTAATGTTTTCCTGTTATCAAGTTGATATATAGGTTATAAAATAGTTTTCTCTGCTTATTGTCTCATTTATTTCCTTGTTCATGTTATAGAGATGGAAGAGCTTAACGTCATATGAAAAGTTGATTATTTTATTTTTTATTTTACTTTTCATTGTTGGTATAATCAAATTTCACAAAGACTTTCATTTTACTTATGGAGACAAAACAACAGACTTTAATCAACCACACCAACCACATGTAATTCCCATAAGACCTGTTATAAATAGGCATGTTAAGACTACCGGTAGTACACCAGCAATAGATTTACCAGTGATTACAACACAAAGTGGACAAAAATTACAATCAAATGTTAAGGTGGAAATTGCTGAAGATAAAAGCATCCATGGACTGCAGTTTGTCACAGAAGAAGCCAAGAGAAAAGAAGGCAAAAACAGTCAGTACAAGGACAATAACCTTGCTCATATAGGGAAAGAAACAGAAGATAAAGGAAAGGTAATAGCTGACAACGGAATTGATTATATTCAAATCCCCTTATCTTCAACTCATAATGACAGACAAAAAGCTGTAGTAAATGCTTTTAAACATGCATGGAAGGCATACAAATCATATGCATGGGGCAGAGATGAATTACGGCCATTGTCAAGGGATTATAGTACTTGGTTTGATATTGGTCTAACACTTATCGACTCATTAGATACAATGTGGATTATGGATTTAAATGAAGAATTTGGCGAAGCAAAAGAATGGGTGAAGAATTCCTTGAGGTTTAATAAAGATAAATATGTGAATCTTTTTGAAGTAACAATCCGAGTGCTTGGCAGCTTGCTGAGCACCTATCATCTTACTGGTGATAAATTATTTTTAACCAAGGCGGTAAGTTTACATTTGCTCCCATCCTGCATGGGTTAAGTGGATATTTGAGGCCAGGGGCCGGTTGCTCAAAGCAGGGTACGAATTAGCGACTCGTAACAGCTTCGCAATTTTTTCAATGCCCCCCCCGGATTTTCCCGAATTCATGAAGCGCTCATACCGTGACTAGTGCTATACCGCCCTTCTACACACATGATAAAAACATGTTCTGTCAGCTAGTTATTCTTCAATGTTTTTGACAGTCAAACTTTAATGATTACACTTGTCAAGCATTTGGGTGGCTTCTAGCACTAATTCAGTTTCTGAGTCGTCAGAAAAGCTGCTCTTCAGGTCGGATAAACAATAGCTAACAATATCAACGGATGACAACGTCAACGTTATTAAATTCCCCCTTCGCAATTTTACATTTGCAGAGCAATTTCGCTTTGCAATGTACTACAAATGCTTTGCAAATTGCGAGTCGCTAATTCGTACCCTGCAAAGCTCAGTTAGCTTAACCCTGGGTTAGTGTAAAGTTGACAAGCAAAATTATCAGAGCCTGCTTCGTTGAAACCTTGTTGGCTTTTAACAGAACTGTTGTGAGTTGGTTCAAGATTTATGATGTAAAATTTTAAACACTGTGGATTGTAACACACTAAACTAAAATGGTTGGTTAACTTTTAATCCTGGGTTAGAATTAACCCACCTTTAAACAACTCAGCCCTGGAGTGCAATGCATTGGTTGAGTTCAGTTACTTTTTAACAGCCTACTAAGTTGACACATATCCTTTTGATATATGTGAGAAAGTAATACATTAATGCTAGCATAGACCATGGAATGATAATACATTTATAGTGAAGAATATAATAGTAATGTATTTGATCACATGTATCAAAATGACAATCTCATACAACACATTGTGTCATGTACCTTACCTTGGGATGTGTTCATTCATTAGCCAAGAACACCTACAACTGTATTTAGATTAGTTAGCTTAGCCCTTTCAACCTGGTAAATTCAGCTGCATTAGCTAATAACAGTTAATTACAAACTGGTACAAAATCAATATTTACCGCTAGTAAACCCCATAGATCATATATTATACTAGAGGCCAGGCCCTGGCATAGCAAGCCCAGTAAAACGAGTGAAACCACTTCCACCGCCATGCTCACTGGGAGAACTTAGTCGGGTTCCTGTATGTGTAACCATGTGATTTTGATTACAAAGTCTCTGTTATAATGCATTAGTTCCATTTGGTTGATATTGAAACGAATGCAAGAGATGTAAGGTCACTGGAGATTAATAAAACTACTTCAATTACATTGTCCAATAACTGAATATTATGTCAGTATAACATTTAAAATGTCCCATTGGCACATTTGCATAAAGGTTTGGTGCAGATTTGTTCCCTCTCATGGTGGAATAAACTGGCTACAATTTCTATCCCCAATGCCTCCTCTAGTATAATAAAGGATCTCTATGGTAAATGCCCCTCAAAACAGATATAGCCATCACCATTTTCTAAACACAGTAACCAATAAGATCAGTGCACACAATGTAGGTACAGTATGGTACACTGGTAAGCCTTCTGTCAATCTTTTGTCATATTTTCAATTCTGTTGTTAGATCGAACTAGGGGACAAACTGATGCCTGCCTTTGGTACATCAACTGGTGTCCCATACTCAGACATCAATCTTTCAACTGGACATGCCAAGGGGCCAGCATGGTCATCAGAAAGTACAACATCTGAAGTGAGCACTATTCAGCTAGAATTCCGAGAATTAAGCAGAGTTTCTAAAGATCCTAAGTACAAGGTAATGTACAGTGAGTTTTATTTAGTGACAAGTTCATGGCAATTGGGTGATTGATTAGACAATAAGTAACGCAATTCTGATTTCAAGATTTATAGAATGGGTACCTTGGCTGTTCTAGCATGGTAAAGCATGTTAGGACAATGGTGTTGTTTTAAGCCATGTTCTGTCATGTGAATGCTACAGAATGAATCAACAATGTTGTTACAAGCTGTGAGATTTGTACATGTGGACATTGTACAACAAAGCTAATTACTCATCCTAGACTGTTGTGGTGTATTGATAAATTATCAGGATTTTCAAATATTGATTATTAGTGTTTCATGTATGATGCATGGTGGTAATTTGGGTGGACATGGGACATTTTAAGTTACCTAATTAAACAAAAAAAATCCAGTTACATAAGTAAGCAAAAGGTTGAACAAAAAACCAAGTGACAAATATTTTTTAAACACCACTAATTAATATTTGAAAATCCTGATAATTTATCAATATACCACAGCAGTGACCTAGAATGAGTTAGCTGTGTTGTACAATGCACATGAGTAAAAATCTCACAGCTTGGTAACAACACCGTTGATTCATTCTGTAACATTGTTGATAACCTGCAAGAGCATGGCTTAAAACCCAACAGATTGTCCTAGCATGTTTCATCATGCTAGAACAGGTATGTTGAATCAACAATGTTGTTCATACATGTCGGAACAATCATCTTCATAGTTGTTGAAACAACTCTGTTCAACACTGTTAGTTCATCGTGTTCAAACATACATGTTATATCATGTATGTTTGAGCATGATATATTAATTCTATACAACTCTATTTCGTGCTGTTCTAACAAGAATCAACGATGTTGTATAACACTGTTCGTTCATCAGCCTAGAACAGTACTGTTTCAACAGCTATGAACAGGTCTGTTAACAATCCTCTTCCACCTTGTTAACTCAACCATGTTCAAAGCTTTTAAAAGCTTAAGTAGGACTGTGAGATTTTTACTTGTGTATAAGAGAAACGTATGTGGTAAAATCTGGTTCACTTTTTCTGCTCCAATTCTTTCGCTTTTAGGTAGCTGTGGATAAGGTTAGCAAACATATCCACCGTCTTCAAAAACCAAATGGTCTTGTACCTATCTATATCAACCCAAACAGCGGTGCTCTGCAGCATAGTGCAACGATATCACTTGGGGCAAGGGGAGATAGTTATTATGAATATCTGTTGAAGCAATGGCTGCAAGGAGGAAAGAAAGAGAAATGGTAATCAAGCGAAATTTTATTTTCTACTAAGTATTCCTGCTTTCAAATGCTTACAAATTAGTGTACAATATGTACACTAAAAGCGACTGGCTAGCATGTAGAATGATTTACAGGTACTTGCATACACGCGGGCGGCCGGAAGTAAGATCTCCATGCACGGAACTACGTATGTACGTACGTAGGTGCGTTTTTTGTCAGTCCGTCCATCCGTACGTTGGTCCGTCCGTACTGCCGGACGTACGGACGTACCTACTCACGGAACCACGTACTGTACGGACGGGCTTGCGTACGTACGTGGGTCCGTTCGGACAAATCAGCCAACCAAGAAAGCTCTATCTGTTCTTGTTTTACCAGGTTGGTTGATGATTATAATGATGCTGTCAAAGGAATAAAGGAAAGACTTGTAGGAAAATCCCTTCCAAGTCATTTCACCTTCATTGCGGAGTTACTTGGAGGGACGAATTTCAGTCCTAAAATGGTAATTTTTGTGAGAATAGTTGTGTATACTATGGTTAAAAAAGTTTCAAATACGCGTAATTAAGACGACAGAATCAGAAGGTCGAGAATGAGTTCAGGCAATGAGACGGAAGAATGCCAGTAGAGGGAACTTCAAGACGACTGAAAGCTTACTTTGTAAACAACTGGTTGGCTAGTTGACTCCAAGGGGTGTTTACATTATTCCGTGTAGCCAGGTTGCACAGAGGCGTGTGAGGTTTTTTTGATGTAGGAGGAATAAGATACGATTCATACTTCAGCAAAATACTGCTGACTTTCATAAGTCATCTAAGATGAAAATGCAGCTCAACGTCCTAAAATTACCTCAAACTTTTGGATCTTATCAACATGATCCCAGTGTTATTTCAGCTTTTCACCTCCACTCTTGAGCGTAAGCATATAACCATATAAGTACATTAGCATAAGTATATTATCATAAGCATATAAACATATAAGCTTCTATACTTATATAAGCATATAAGTATATAAGAATAGAAGCATATAAGTATATAAGTATAAGAACATAGTCGAACCAACAAATTCCAGTTTTTTTTTTGAATAAACAATTCCCAGAGGATAAATAATGTATCAACCAATATGGTTATATCGCTAGTGTAAACAAGCGGTAAACAACTTAAATTATTGTTTTTAGGATCACCTTGTGTGTTTCATGGCAGGAAATTTAGCTTTAGGGCATTACCACGGCCTGAGTAAGGATCATTTGGAGTTAGGAAGTGAACTCATGGAAACCTGTTATCAAATGTATGATCGTATGCCAACTGGTTTAAGCCCTGAGATAGCTTACTTCAATACACAAGGCGGGAATATTAATGATATCATCGTGAAGGTAAGCCAAACGTTTTTTATATTGGGATACAATAAGGTGATACCATCTGGTATCCAACCGAATGTTCCCTGTTTGTCCGACTGCATATATGGTATTATACAATTGCATAATGGGTAGCGTGTTTGGATAGCTTTATCCAAACACTCTGGGATATTGCGAGAGTTGAGAAAAGCTAACGAAAACACGAGCCGAAGGCGACGTTTAAGTGAAAGACCACATAAAACTGTTAGTAATTCTAAAGATAAAAACTGGCGTGACCCAGCTTTTTGCGTTATATATATACATTTGCATGCAAAAAAATCAAGATGGCGGACTTCATGTCATGGTGAGCAAACTTTGAACTACAATACCTTGAAAAATTGTAAAAAAGGTTATTAAATACTTTTAAACGTTCTTTTATTTAAGAAAATTTTGCGATTTCTTTTTAATATTCACTTTTCGTAAGCTTGTATGAAAAGACAGGTAGACGATGAACCACTAAGCGGTCCTTTATTGATCTTTATCCTGTAACTGACTTCGGTTGGTGACATGCGCTAACCGAGACTTTCTTTACTAGCCCCTTCATGCTCGTAATCTTCTTCGACCAGAAATCATGGAGTCATTGTTTACTGTTGTACAGAACAAATACAAATATAATATATATTACTATAATTATGATAATTATATTGTTATAATAATTAATGACATACTAAAGCACTAACCCAGATTATTGCCAACTCTTGATGCTCACAACGTCCTGCGTCCAGAAATCGTCGAGTCATTGTTTACTGTTGCTTAGAACAAATACAAACATAAATATATTATGATGAAAATTATGATAATTAATTGTTAAAATATTTAATGACATACTAATGCACTAACCCAGGTTTTCTTTAATAAGTCCCGATCCTCACAGCATTCTGCGTCGAGAAAACGTCGAGTCACTGTTTGTTGTTGAACAGAACAAATGCAAATGTTATATTAAATGTATTATGATAATTATGATAATCATAATAATTCATGAAATTAATGCACTAAATCAAATTTCCTTTACAAGCCTTTTGATGCTCATAACCTCGGTTCAGAAACCGTCGAGTCAGTGTTTTACAGAACAAACGAATACAAATATTATAAATATAGTATTATTATGATAATTATATTATATTATAATAATTAGTGACATACTAATTGCACTAAACCAAATTTTCTTCACCAGCCTCTTGATGCTCACAACCTTCTTCGTCCAGAAACCGTCGAG
This sequence comes from Pteroeides caledonicum, assembly GCA_026546875.1. Lineage (NCBI taxonomy): Eukaryota > Metazoa > Cnidaria > Anthozoa > Scleralcyonacea > Pennatulidae > Pteroeides > Pteroeides caledonicum. The sequence goes on along the minus strand of JAOBAZ010151324.1, from coordinate 2,253 downwards.
TCGTTATTCATTATGTACAGAATAACCGGTCTCAAAAAATATCAAGAGTATGGTTGGAAGATTTTCGAAGCATTTGAAAAGTACACAAAGATACCAGAAGGAGGATACAGTTCCATCGCCAACGTTAAAGACACAAGAAACCCTGGATTTCGTGATAAAATGGAAAGTTTCTTTCTTGGAGAAACACTCAAGTATTTGTTTTTGCTGTTTAGTGACCAAGAGGTCATTTCTTTGAAAAAATTTGTCTTCAATACTGAAGCACATCCCTTACCAATATGGCAATAAAATATGTGGCTAATCATAGTCAACAGAGTACGTGGTCAGAAGGTTCAATATCAGTTCAATAGAGCTCATTATCTGTGTAGATCCAAGTTTATGCAACACCGCGGTCAAACGTTATATGCATGCTTGAGATCTTAGCAAAGCTCGGGAAAACTAACTGTAGCGGTAAGTTGGATGCAAAGCAAAACAGACTGAACAAAAACACAAAAATTAAGAAAACGGATGAAAAGTTGGGAAAGGAAATAAGAATCTTCCTTGAGTTAAATTAAGAGATTTTTTCCGAGTTATTTCCTCGTAATTTTCTTTACCTATTTTGTTAGAGCTTCATAAACGGGTATCACTCTATGCCTTCTCAGTATCCTGCTTTCCCTTGCTGACACCAAGAGTGCACGGAATACGTTACGCATGCCCAAACCGTGGTCTTAGTTTAAGCCTAAATCAAACGAGGACGCAAGTCCATGCGATAGTCACCCCAATCAATGATTTCACATTCGAAAAGCTCGAATAAGTAAATTTAGTATATACTCAGAGTCGGAATAGTACCAAGCAATTTGATTGGTTACTTTAACTCTATTCCGAGTTTTAGACAAAACAAAATGGCGGTCCAGTTTGTTTCGTTTACAGATGATGAAATTAAATGAATTAATGGATATATATATATTCTAAATAATTATTCACCTCGGTGTCGGTGAATAGCGGCAGATATCCGTCACTATTCACCTCCACTTCGGTGAATAATTCTTAAATATTTTAGTCAGAGAACGTGTTTCCTTCTACTCATTATGTCTAACCCTGGTCTTCAATCCTTTCATATACTAGCTTGGACGTGGAAGTACAGCGAATTTACGGATTGGAAAATGGCATTTATCTTTAGATTAATGAAATCACTGACAACTCTGAATTTTTATCGAACTTCCAGACCATATACTCTATTGACTAGGAGCTGATTAGGTACGACTGAGGCCATGGTCATAAAGTGCACCCCCCTGTAACCGTGGTATTGGAAGGTGAACACCCTCTACGGGATCTTTGGGTATTGTTATTTGTATTTTCCCACATGTATCCCTGTGGGGAAATAGTCAAGGAATATTGATTCACGTCTTGCACGTCCTTAATGTATTTTGCAAACAACTGCACCTTTAGTCCTCTCACCAAACTGAATAGATATTATATTTGTATTTCAATGAACCAGTAGAATCTAGAATATGAAACACGATCGAAATTCAATAGGTCTCGTTATCGACGTTATTGTTCAAGTTTATGGAAAAAAAATGTTCGCTTTGAATGATTTAGCAAACAAACATGCGACGATGAAGTGACGAGAATTTGGCATTTTTTGAAGTGTCCCAGCCTTCTTTTTCTATTGGCTGTGTGCAAACTAAATATAACCGCACCTTTTATTTATGGCAAATCGGTCAGTGTCGATGCTGCTGTACAATCTTAGACAAAAGTACTTGACACACTAACTTAAGTATTTAAAGTTTTCTAGGTTATCATTGAGGTGTTCGCCTTTCTCCCTCCCTTCGACCAATGTTGTAAGGACTAGCGTCTTTTTCATTCCTTGCAACATTGGAGAGGGGACTGTCGAAATCTTAAGTTGTATTTCTGTGCAAAAAGATTCTTTACGGGAGTCGTTGTCTTGGCCGACTCTTTCAACGCATTTGTCCATGATTGTACAATACTGCTCAGAACTTACCTATTTATATCTATCTATTTATATATATATCTCTGCCGATCCAGTAAATATAGAGATCAGTAGTTCCATTACACAAAATTTGAATTATACTTCATAAGGAACACGTTCCGAGCGCGTTCTGGAACGTGTTTTTCGTTAGGTTACTTCAGAGCAGTACTGTAGGCATAGAAATGTTGAGTTAAATCATAGGCAGCCCACACACCAATTGCTGTGCTTTTATATTTTAGATAAAAAGCTTGATTTATACTTGTAATTGTGTTGTGGTTTGTTCTTCT
>JAOBAZ010151213.1:0-10774 GCA_026546875.1 Pteroeides caledonicum | reverse complement strand
ACTGTCTGCTCAACAACCTTGTTCAAGCATGATATCAATACTGTTCAGGGGTTGTTGAGTCAACAACATTGTTCAATGTTGGGATATTTTTGCATGTGTAGAAGTGTTAACTTGTTGTAGAAGTTTATTAACAATGACCGATAAACAATATAATTATACCTTCATGCAACATTCATCTTTCATAGTGTTTTTAACCCTTTAAATGGTTAAAAACCTAATGAAAGTAAGTGCAGCTATAAATCTTGTGATAAAATTATTACAGTATAAATGTAGTAGTTAATTTAATATATACGTCATATAATTAATAGGTTACCAAAAGGTGTTGAAGTATTTGAAACATGGTTAACTGAAGATTGCTTTACAGAATGGTATGTTGAGATAATGCACTCATTGCAAAACATAACTTTGACAATGTTAAAATTAAAATACATTGCAGATGATTAGTAAATAAAATCAATTTATTTCAGGACTGGCATGAATGCAGATCCAAATTGCTTTGTCCTTCTGCCATGTATTGATAACACCTTAGCTTGTCTGCCTCCTTTACAGATGCCTGGTGAAGCATTATTACTGAGACCAGGACCAAAGGTATGGTGTACTGTACAAGAAAAAACATATTAATGAAGTAAAGTGTATCTGGTAGGAAGAATTTGTTGTTCTGAAGCAATTTTGAACGTGATTTAAAGTCATCTTAAATAAAGATTAGGGGCCTTTACAAGCTTTCAAGCTCTTCAGTATGCAATTATGTTATCCTAATTAGGTCACCTAAATTAGGTCCTCCAGATTATAGAACCTGCTCTGTTATATAGCTAGTGTCAGAGTTGAATATCCCTGTTTTCTGATTGGTCAAAACCATATCACATGCCATCCCACTAAATGTTATGTTTACTTCATTGCCTTGACAATGACACTTGTAAGTGGCCAAAAATCAAACATTTATTAACCAGTCATCTATGACGTAGCGAAACAATCCTAGTGCTAGCTAGTTTGCTACATTTTCAACGCATAAACAAGTTAATTATTTAAACTTTGACACTTAGCTATATAATAAAACATTTACTTGATGCTGAGATGCTGTTGTTAAACTAGGCTTCAGCTTCATTAAACAGGGGCACAAACCACTAATACTTGGCAATTTTAGTCACCCAGAGAAAACCCTCCACTTGCATCGGGTTAAACCAAGCCAAATCTAATTGTAATTCTTTTTTTCAGAAATATATTGCTCCAAAAATTCTTCATAATTACAACTATCTAGTAAGTCTGATAACAATGATTTAAAATTTAAAAACTTCACTGTCCAACACATTGCATATTATGGTATATATTGCATATACAAATTTCATCATAATTTTTTTGGCAATTAATTAATATGCAATTGATAAGTAATTTATAAAATAAAATCTAGGGAACTATCAACTGGTTCATGTAATTTATACTATCTTTATTTTTTAAGGAAAAGAACAGTTCTTTGCAGTGGTAAGTTTAGATTACTATTGAGCAATGTGGCCAAATGTACAGTTGGTTCATTCTTTTACATGTACCTTTCATTTTAACTAGCTTTGCCACCGTAAATGAATAAGGTTTCAATTTATAAAATATTTTTAATTTGTAGCCAACATGAGGTTAAGCAGCCGTCTAAATTCGGACAAAGGTAATTGTCAATGTTTTTACATAATACAGTGTACAGTACTAAGTATACTGTACATACCGTTTACTGTACATACATATATAAAAATTGTTTGTTAGGTATTTTTACATCTTGTACCGGTATTAAGTGTATTGTCATAGTTTTATAACTCATGTATTATCAATATTACTTTAAAACTTGTAGTGTGATTACAGTACCAAGACTGCATACTTCTGAAATTATAAAGCAAGAAATTGAAGATCTTGAAAGACTACTGCAGGGTATAGTACATACATGCATACCTACATGCAGGTTAAGCTAACTTGGTTATCAGTGTTACCAAATTTCAAAACACTGGGACTTTTTATTTCTCCAAGGTATTGGTAACCCAAATAGTTCTTCAATTGTTAATCGTTTCCAGCATGAGGTCACCATGCTTAAACAAATGGTGATTGAAACATTACAAGAATATAACATGTAAGTCAACTTCATCCTGTATTACTGGCAACATGCATTATGTACGTTCATAAATAAACGTTAGTGTGATCATATGATAACTTAACCGATGCCTGGTGGGGCCAACTACAAACATGCAGCCTCTTAAAAATTTTATTCCAGCTAACAACAGATATTTACTTACCAGGGAAAACCTCCTATCAGCAACTGGTAAACAAAGTGCAAAAATCTCCCCTTTAATGAGAAAACTGATTGTGTATCACCTGACATCAAACAAAAAAAGTTAGTCAGAGCAGCAATTGATATGGACACAGCATTTCACTATATACTGCAGCACATATCTCAGCCTAATCTGCTTCAAAACATGCATCATCCATTATGATACCAGTCACAACCAGCCACTTACGGTACTACCTACAAACATGAACGGGTACTTTACTTGTTTATGGCAGACCCACTACCAGCACTGGATTGACTCAATATTACATCACATACCAATTATCCAGTCCTCATTTCTGACCTGTTTTAAATGGCTGTTCAAAAACAACATTCTACAGTATGTGTTGCCAGATTAAACCCATGAAACGTTTTACATTTACTATTATAGAAAGGAAATTGATGTAGCTGATGAAAAACCAGAAGTTTCTGTCATTCAGGTAATGTAGTACCTACTATAATCCCTAATATCTATTTGATTCTACTCTAATTAAAATTTAATGTAATCTTACAGACCAGTGTGTTTAAGTCAGATTACTTTGATAATGGGAACTGTTCTTGAATAGTGGATTGCAGCTATTCATCTTGTATTGTTTGTTTTATTCAGGAAGATCTGTTTGAATATTTGTCAAGACATGAGGAGATAATTCATGCTATTAAAGAAAAGCGAGAAGCTTGTATTCAAGAATTAGCTAGACTAGAAAAAGAAGTATTTGAAGGCAGGTGACAATTAATAGTTAACCCATATGTCATGGTGCTGGCTGCAAATGGTCATTTAACCGATTTTACTCTGACTAATCCCAGGCGGTTTTACTTGCCAAAGGAAAACGTCTTACTGGCCCAGTGGGCTGATAATTGTATAATTTTTTCAAATCAAAAGTTGTTTCTCTTTGTTTCCTTCATTGTAGAAACTGCCTGAGTTTAAATAAAGCAAACAAAATTAGCAAAATTAGACAATCAGTGTTTTATTCCTCAACACCACAAAAATTAACTTACTTTCTTGACAAGTAAAGCAAGTAAAATCTGTTAACCCATGTGTGATAGTGCTGTCTGCAAATGGCAAATTCTGGTATGGATTTTACTGACTGGCAAATACTGGATGATTTTACTTGCCCAGGGAACACCACCCTCCCCACAGGCAATATCTGTTAAGTAGGTGTAGCCATTTGCAGGTAGCACCACATAATTACTTAAAGTACTACAGTGTCTAAACTGCAAAAAACTGCAACTCTTCAAACTTTAATTAAAGGCTTGAAGTATCAAATTACAGGAAACATGTTTCTGTAATGACTTTTCTATTGGTCTGAGAAGCAAAGACAACGTACAACACAATCACAAAAATGGGAATATAATATTCAAATCTCACCCATTTAACATATATTTACAATTTTTCCTCATTGAGGGAAATTATTAAAATATTATGCACTATATAACAAAATGATCATTTGTGAATGCCTTGTCACATGTTTGTACAGGAAAAAAATTATTTTACAACTTTTAAACTGTATTAAATTTCAATAAAACATTTTGGGAGCTTGCAGTGTTTGTTACTTGTCAGTATATATATCATGTACAAAATTAATGTATTAATTTAAAACAAACTTGGATAGATTATTAGTAGCTTTAAGTAAGAATAGGGTGTGTTGCAGTGCTGAACAGATTTAAAAGCTAGAATGGCATCTTGCTATATTATTTGACTGCTACCTGTATCTAGGTTTTCTTTCAAATTGCCTGGTGATACCAGTAATAGCCTGATAATAAATACTGGTAACATACTCAGCAGTCAAAAGGGTTAAAGTTCAGTAACAAGCAAGGTGTTACACAGCCAGGCAATGCATTCCATGCAACTTGCAGTTTTGGTATTTGAGCTGTGTGAAGAGAGAATGGGAGGCCAGAGGAGAGGTCTAAATGGTAAGCATTACAAAGCAAGGTGCACATACAGCACCTGGTAGGTATGGTTATTTAAAAATGGAATGCCCTTGGCATTGCATTTTAAATATTCTATGTTTTCTTATACATTAGATGTATTACTTATGAAAAATTCAGAATTTGAATATAATTTCAGGTAATTCTGCCTAATTGTTATTAACCCTTTTGCTACTAGAGTGACTAAAGGCAAATACTTAATTTAGTGCTACATTCTGTCTAATGCTATAGGATTAATTAACAGGAAAATCGTAAAAAAGACCTAATTGGTACACTTACTTTGATTTAACAGTTTCACTACGAGAAGAAGGCCCATTTAAAAAAAATGTGCTCAATTTCAATTTTGTCAAAAAATTTTGCTTACTTCAGCAAATACCCTCAATGGTTTATAGATTCAATTAATGCTTATGTGAAGTGCTCTTGTCCCCAATTTTTTTTGAGTTTCTTATGTATACTTATGTATATGTACTATTGTATCAATGTTTTCACCATAATGATGTGGTACAGCCGGTAACCTAAAGGAACAACATGTTTATTCAAAACGCTTTTTTTTTACTTCAAATTCTTCACCAAAATGGAGCTAATGGTCATATCCCTAGACATTACCTGCATCACACTACCATCACAAGAAAAACATTGATAGGTGAATTAGTAGTCCATATTATGTGGCATTAGGATAAATATATAATACATGTGTATGGTGGAATTGTGTTGTGTACATATCTGTGTGTATTATCGGTAAACCCATTCTGAATATATCACATAGAACAAAAAAAATTAGTACTGTACATGTATTTGCAAAGTTTGTCTCTTGTGCTGGAGCAGTAGAAGTGGTATGATTACCACAATTTTAAGAACACTAAGTACCAGTATGGTCAGCCCAAATTTATCCAATATTTTAAATACTGAAATCAACAAAATTAGTATTGATGTAACTTAAGTCACAAAATCCACTACCAGTTCAATTATTGTCCAGTATCTTCAAATTCTATGTGACTTAAATGTGTACATCAGTATTAGTTGCAACATCTAGAATACACATATGGTACTCCAGATATTACAGTGTTGTTGATTATAGCACTTTAAATAAAATTATTTGGACTGCTTGCCTGTGGCTGCCTTAGGCATGCCCTCCAGACATTTTCACCTTCATTACCTTTGTTATAATTGCTTGTTCTTTCTTCTCCACTGCTGAGAATGTAAGAAAGTGTATGTTACCATAGCATAAAATCAGATCTATGTCAAGGTGTTGTGATATGGTATCATTTTAACTTCCGTCTTTTTTTTGGTTTCCTCAACTTAGCACATCCCTTGCCATACCACCCAGCACCAACTATCTCTGTTTCACATTCTTCATCAAGTTTTCCCTCTTTTACTGTGTGAATGATACCAATGGTTGCCTCATGATTTTGCACACTTTCAATTCCATTCATAGCAGTACTACCCCCTAATCTTGCCAAGTCTTTTGTTGTTTTTGTGTTCCATTCATGATCTCGCAGTGGGGTGAACAAACGGAATAATGGATCATTACTCCTGTTTAAAAAGAAATTGTATTTACCGGTAGTTGAAACATCAACCCATTTAACCACTAAGACTGATTCAACTTGACAGTAAAACATTAGACAGAATAAATAAATAAGTAATAAGTAGGAAGCTTTACTCTTGAATGGTTAAACAATAGAGATGCACAGGCAGATTGTTACCCCCTCCCAGTGGAGGGTTCCCCTGGGCCAGTAAAATTGTTTGATGCTAGCCAGAGTAAAATGTGTCAAGTGACCATGTTGTGCATGGTTTAACCCATGACTAGTCTCACTTTGATAACTATAATCACCCGTATGCTGTATTTACAGTGATATAGTGATTAACTGGGAAATCAATTTATAGTACTACTGGTAAGTACTTTAACCACTCTACCAAAAATCCTACCTTTTATATTCTGGAATGCCCAGTCCAAGTTTATCCATTACTAGTTTCATTACCTCATCACACCGACCTAGAGTACAAGGATAGTATAACCGTTATATATATATAGTATCAGAATGATAGTTATAAATTACCAGCAATTTTTGGTACTTAGACACGAGTGAAATACTAGGTGTTGTGTATAATTGACATACTGGTACACCACTGCCAACTAAATTCTACTTACCATGAATTTTTAATGTTGCTAATGGATCCTTCGGTGTCCACTGCAAAAAATGAAAACATTACAATTTAAATAGTAATTTTTGGTTTTTCTATTCCCTTATTAAAAACATCTCCACCCTTAAGCTACTGTACTTATAGGTAAAAGGTTCTAAGGTTACTGTAATAATTAACAGCCAAGGAAGAACAAACAGGTCAGGTGTGTCAAACACAATCAGAGCAGTTTTATTTATCACAAAATCAATTTTTGAAATACAATATAGCTTTTACGTGCGTCTTGAACAAAAGAAAAACAGTAGAGTGCACAAAAACTTGTTAATTCCTAACCTGTAAATTGACAATGTATAACTTAGGTCTTTTGGCTTTAGTTCTTTTCATTCCCCAAAGCAAGTCATATCTTTTAAGCACCTTAATATAAAGCAAATCACAAACAGATTAACATTGATCAATGCTGCTGCAACAACAAAAAGCAATGTCACTTCAGGACAGGTCATGGTTTGCCAATGTGTTGCCATTGTTAACTCATTTCCTCACTACAATAGTACACTGTGCAGGAAAGAAAACATACTTTTAAACTTGATCCAAGACAAATAATACAGTCTGTTGTCTTGCCAGCATCAATAGCACCTTGCCAGTTTAAAGGCCATTCAAGACATCCTTTTTCACCAAAATGAACTATAGTATCTCGTAACTTTTTACCACAGTAATGACAGAACCTTCCTGTGAGATGGCGTCGTAATGCGGTCTTTTCAGTCACATCAAAAACTCTAAAATACTTTCTTTCCGGTGAACATTCTGTACAAACCTACAACATGTCAAACAGATTGTTAAATTTCTCAGTGCAATGGTACTCTAATCATCAGGTGACTTTATTATGACAAATCAAAGAACAATCAGATTAACTCTCTATATTTTATTACTAGACTCCGCCAGAAGCATGACTGTAATAAGCTGTGACTGCAGAAGACTTGCAGGTTTAGAAAGAAGAGAGGTGAGAATGGTTATGTAGATGTACATTGTATGGTGGTGGACATAAGACTGAAATGTGTTGGACTTTGTGAAGCAGAACAGGTTGAGATGGTGCAATATTTGTAAAAAGGACAATCTTTGTCTGAGAATGCCTCTCTTTGTATATAATACAGTACCCATAACATGATAATTAATATACAGTTAAAATGATATCACAATTCATGTTACGACTGCTATGATATAAAAAAAATACAAATTTCAAATAGGCTACCTCTAGGTACATATTTCCATGGACTTCAGATAAAGCGTGGCTAGGTAATCCACTACGTATATGAAGCCCATCACAATTTTGCGATACCACATGTTTTACCTAGTAGCAAAACATGAATAATGTTACTAACTATCAGTACTTATTAACTAAACATGAGGTCCGTATGGTAAAATATTTTGCTAGAGATTTTTTAGGCCTGTACTATCAAAAGATTGAGAGCAAAATATTTTACCATATGGACAAAGCTTGTGACGTTCATAAGGAGTTTATTATATGTTTCCACTAAAACAAGTAAAAATTTTATTAAAAAATGCATTGTTTTTGTATGGGTCCGTACATATTTGTACGCTGATTGGCTGTTTTTGTATGGGTCCGTACATACTTGAATGCTGATTGGCAAAAAAAGGTCCATACTTTCCTGTAGAGACCTGCATGTTAGCCAATTCAAATATGCCAGTGCAGACTTGCTAGACACATATATATCGGTAATAATACATATTTAATATATGCTAAAATAATAACACAGTGAAATATAAAATTAACAATGTACTAACATAATTTTTTTCATAGAGTTTTTGAATGCTCATGTGTGTCAATGTTGGATCAGCATCTGAAATATTACAGCTCCTGAAGGTAGAAAATATTTACTAGTAGTTTAGTATTTACTATTAGTATTTACTATTAGTATTTATATTACTTTTAGTTACTGTATTTTCCTCAGGAGTGTTTGTCAAAGAGGTAATAATTATGTTACTGAAATGAAAACACAGGGGTATGATGAGTCATTTAACCTATTGCCAGCAGGGGGTTTCCCCTGGCTGAGTAAAATTATCTGGAGCGAGTCAGATAAACATCTGTTAAGTGGCCATTTGCAACAGGCACCATGGTGTGTGGGTTAATAAGATAGTATTTAACTCTTTATAGCCTGGACTTTCCACATTGACAAGTAAAATCGTCTGGCATTAGACAGAGTAAAATACTAAAGGTGGCCAATGGGCTATAAAGGGTTAAAGAGAGTCTCAGAACACTTGTTTATTAATCCACCAGAAACCACAGTCACTTAACAGATCCTACTCTGGCTAACCCAAGATGGCTCCACTTATCCAGGGAGCACCCCTGCCCATTGCCAGTGGGGGGGGGGTTCCCCAGACAAGTAAAATATTCCAATGTTAGCCAGAGTTAAATAAGTTAAGGTTGACTGTAAACAGCCATTAAACAGATTTTACTTATCAAGGAGAAAACCTTCAACTTGAAAGGTTGAAACATATGAAACAACATGGTCATAACTGTTGACTTTTTTAACCCTTTCACTACCATAAGCCTATTCCATGGCAAGTAAAATTTTCTGCCATTAGTCAAAGTAAAATACTGTGGTGTTAGACAGAGTAAAATACTAAAGTTGCCATTTTTAGCCACATTTAAAGGACTTAATACAAACTCAGGTACCAGGATATCTGAACCACAGGTTGCTGGTTCCTTTCTACCATTAACAATAATGGCACCTGGTCTTATAATTAATTTACTATCCTCTGTTTATTTTCCATAAACACTTCAATAAATTTCACACACTACATATCTGTGAACATACTTAATTGATTCTCCTTTTGAAAGACGTGTCCATATACCATTAGGTCCTCTAAAGCAAATATAATATTTTAGTATCGCTCGATGTTATAATACTATCACTAATATGTTAACACTTAAATTAACTTGCCCATATGATATTGATATATCTCCTTTAAAAACTTACCGGTAATCCGGGATCGAAGCTGCCTAAACGACACGAATAAAAATTACAATGAGTTGAAGTATTGGAGCTCCGTTAAAACACAAAATTTTAAATGAAAAAAGTTTGCGAATATTTTTGTTGTCATTTCATTCGTACCGTGCTCACGCCAGCTCCAGTGTAAACAACTGCAAAGTTCGCCTCTCGTATCGCATTTGCCAGAGCGTTTGCCTTCTCTAATAACACTTCGGGTAAGTCGTATACCTAGTAAATATTCAAGAGTAATGTTAATACGTTTGCCAGCTAGATATAACATGTATACAAGCCACAACTACCTCCTTCTTTCGTTCCTTTACACTTTCTTGCTTGGCGGCTCGTTTTTGGATTTCCGTCACCATTTCCGGAGATTCGTGTAAAATTTTAAGTTCCTCTTCGTTGCACTTATCAATACCTTTATGCATAATAAGTTTGACTTGTTTCAGTCGGGCCTGGATCTCTTCGTTTACCAGGACGTGATAACTTTTCTCTGTGCATTTTCTTGCCAAACTTGGCCTTTTAGTCGCCATCTTGAAAACAAACTACTTAGTAGCCAGGCCTGATATGGCTTGCTGTCCATAGTTGCTGTCACGTCCAATGGTTACGTCACAAATTATTAACTTAGATTGGTCACGTGATATTTAGAGCCTTGCTGGTTGCTTGGTGGTAATTTATTTTATTTTTAATGTTTCGCCTTAAGCCAGGACCGGGGCGACCTCACAGAGAAAACTTTACGAGAACCCCAGTATATGCAGTTCAGATAAACATGGTGGGAGTAATAATAATAATTAATAACCCTCGCCCCAGGGTTCGCCTGGGGCTCGGGAATAATAATAATAATAATAATAATAATAATAATAATAATAATAATAATAATAAGGGGCGTTGGTGGTAGTGTGGTTAGTTGCCTTGTCTTCCACCTCTGTGACCAGGGTTTGATTCTTGCACGGAGCAGTTATCTATTGAAAAGAAAATAAAGAAAAAAAAACCTACACTGAAAAGTAACTACGATGCAGCCTTCTTGTTGCTTATAGGCAGGAAAAGTTGATTTGCCCGCCGCACAACCCCTGATGGCTCTGTCGTGATGCAAATTCTGAAAAGACTTCAAATTCCTCTCCAGCCAATTATTTTATTATGTTAAGTAATGGGGGGAAAACGCGCTATTCGAATTGTGAACACTTGTGGTGAAGGTGAGAGTTGAGACAGCATCATATTTCACCTTACTTCAATTAAAGGTAGTTGGGTCTGATTTCTTTTTAGTCCATGTTGATAACTTATTATCGACGCGACTTCATTGCAACAAGAACAGTGAAGCATTTCATCGAGTCAGCTGAATATCTGTTTTCTGGCACGTTGGTATGTATTTGTTCTTTACTTATTTTCTACATTTTTGAAGAAAATG
>JAOBAZ010151102.1:0-10777 GCA_026546875.1 Pteroeides caledonicum | reverse complement strand
GTTCATTTAATAAGTAGTTATTATAATTAAATCCTAAAACAACTGCGAAAAATTTGTACGCGAGAAAAATTATTTTCAATTTGAGCCGCGTGCTCAGAGCTTGTTTTTAGTTGTTGTTTAGGTGTTTAAGATTAAAATACTATGACAGTATTTTCCTTCGAGTGTTTCCTTTGTCAGCTTGTTCTGGCGTTTCGGACTCAAGTCAAGTATCTGGTTATATTTGACACAAACTTTAATAGATATAGTCCGCTTTTTTCTTTAGTCCTTACCGCGCTCTGCCCGTCTGTTACAGTAGTGCCAACGCTCGTTGTATTGACTGCTTCCTGTCTCCTTTGGTTCTTGTTTTGATACTCAGTGTGTTTTTTAAACCACCCTCATATGATAATCTTCGCAATTTCCCAATGAAACGGGAAAAATTTGTTTCCATTTGTCCTTGTCACCTTGATGTGCCTTCCCTTGGCAAGCGTCCGCTGTCTTACCACGTTTCGTCTGGCTTTCCACTTTGTTTTTTTTTTGTTAATCTTCACGCTAGGAACATCTTGAAGCTTTTTCACTTCTAATACTTGGCTTTTACAGTACATGTTTCTTTCGCCGTGCATTTCGTTTTTAAGAAAGAGAATTTTTGAACGTTTTGTAAATCTTTTATACAAGAATTCCATACTTTTTTACTAACTTAGCACTAAACAGTTGTTACTGACAGTTTATTTCATGACACGTCATTTCAATTTTTAAAATTTTCAATTAACCATATTAACCAATTAATCATATCCGACCTCTATCAGGGAGGTGCGGCCAACAAAACAGGGTGATATATATATAGAGAGACTCAAAATGAAATTTCTTTCGCCTAATTAAGTCGATTACGTAATTCGCATGTAAAGAAATGACGTCAAGATTAATAACCTTCTTTCCAGGCTTTGCCTGGGGCTCGGAAATTATATGACAAAAGCAAAAGCAAAAGCAGAACTCCAAACAGAACTTATTTAGCAAAATTCAACGTTGTCAATAAAGCCTGTATGAACAGCAACGAAGCCAGATAAAAAGTTTTTTTAAATATTATTGGCTGCCAAGAAAAAAAGAACAAAGTGTTCAAAACATGTTTTTATTCAACTTATTCGCCTTTACTGTCACTGAATTTATTGATAAACAAGCATAACTTGTAGTCCGAAATCCAAAATCTCTCACCAAACCTGAGTGATCCGCACTGTTGGTTACTGACGCTCACGAACCGACCGCGCACAACAACTGTTATATTGAATTTCCCACTGCATTGGTGCTAATTTCGTAGATTGGTTTCGTAGTATTGTAGATATGATTTCGTAGTTTCGTAGAATTGCTTCTTTGCGCCCTGTGTACTGCCATCTTTACGATATTGAGAATTATGTTTTTATTACCCTGACACTGTCTTCTTTGCGATATAGACAAGTATTTCTTTACGACCTTGATACATGCTATTTTTACAATATTGAAATTACTTATCCTCCTTATGGACTTTTTGCGACACTGTGACACTTTCCAAAATATTGGGAGGAGGCAAGACGGAAATTTGATGTGATAAAGACCATACATCCTTTATCAGCAGACAATTTAAAGAAAAACAAGAAAAAACATACCCCGAAAAAAGCCATTTTGTGAACTTGAGATTAGCGGTACAACGTGTGTAGTGTTTTTGTGCAAATATATGCATGACTAAGCAGTCAGTTCAGCGGGTTCAGCTGATTTATTTACGACATTGAAACTGACATGCCCACGTATTTTGAAGTGATTTTTCTCCAACATTGATACTAATTTTCTTTATGCCAGTATAGGGGATTTGTTTACTAATCTCAAACTAACTTTTTTGTTTATTATTTCTCGTAGGATCCGGTATTACAAGAAACAACTGATTTTCAACAACTTGCTTTCTTTAAGACACAGGTTGGGATAAATAACAGCTCACAGGTTTGTCAAATAATATTTTATTAATTTTAACGTCACCCACTTTCCTCATATTTGTAAAACTGTTAACATGTAATATTGTCACAGCTTTTTATGTCTAAATTTTTTCTGAATAAGAATTGAAATGAAACAATAATTAAATATTATCTCCTTGCATATGCCCCACTGCTGTCGTGGCCACGCCCGCACGAACCTCCCATAACGCAAATGAACTTATTTTGGATGTAGACGTAACTAGATAAAGCGTCATGGTCTTTTTTGTTGTTGTCTTTTAATATGTATATTCTTATTACTGTTGCACGAATTGTAAAACAGTCTAAAAGTAAACTACTTATATTTATACTGGATAATACTGAACAATAAGGTAAGAATGAGTGCTTAATGTATATAGTTTGAGACTCAAATGGGACCTGTTGCAAAAATTGCAACTACAGATTTTCGGCTCGAAATTAAACTCGCAACCTCTTGAACTGTACGCAAGCACTCTAACAGGCCGTTGCCGACTGGTCCCAATTAGTTATAAGGTATATATATTCAACTTTCATTTCTACCTTTTTCTTCAGTACTTTTACTTTACTTGAGTGCAAATGTCACAATATTATATTTTGGTAGCTTTATAACTGTTATCCCTAAAGGCCCAGTTATCAGTAAGGGCTATCCCTTATTAGTCCAATGTTACTACTGAAAAACCGGAGAAATCTTGTCGGGTTTGGCAGAGTCAGACTGGAAGTACATTTACCACATGTGACTGAGGTGCTATTTTAATGAGATAACTGCGCATTGCAGGAATCGAACCCAAATGTAAAAAAGGAACTAACCACTAGAGTGGGGATAATACCGCTCGATTTGTAAAACATTTCTTTAACTCTTTAGGACAAAGAAAAAACGGAAGAAAAAGAAACTTTACTGATATCTGTTGTCAAACCTTCTGTTTATGTTGAACCAGTGGCTTTTGATAAAGGTATAAGTTGTGTATATTGTCGAAAAAAATTACAGTTGAGACAGTTGCGCAAACTAAGCTCTGGCTTTATAACGGCTCATCTTAAAATGTTAATGAATTTTTTCTAGTGATTTGTTTTATTGCACAATCCTTAAGAGCTTTTTTTTTGGTGACTGTCACGGTGTAATTTATTTTTGCGAAACATCATTTTTTATGCACATTTTCATCATTTGGATATATTGACATGAGATGAAAAAGTGTCCGCTTACTGGGAACGAAATTATTAACCACTGACGTCACTAATTAGATCTATCGGACATCTGGTTAAATTTAGTGCCATTAAATTTGAGGTCAAAAGCTTTCCCAGTCCTCCGACGCTTTATCACCTTATGTCCACTTTTTCAAAAGCTAAAAATGTGCATTAAACACCATGTTTTGCAAAAATATGTCATCCTATCACAATTACCAAACAAACGATCTCAAGATTCCATAATAAAAATAAAAAAATAATAAAAGCGCTATTAGAGTCTGCGTTGAGGCCAAACGGCGAAAAGATTTCTTGCACATGGTCGCAAGCATTAGGTGGATGGCAGACGAGACACACTGCAAATACATTTAGTACCCTTTCCATTTTAACCCACGAATTCCACGGCTAAAATCATAATATAATTATTACAGTATACCCTTTCGAAATTTATTTTTTTAATTTATCGTTTTTATATACATTATGTATGCTAAAACCACTCAATGTCGCTTATTTTGTAGCTGTACTGTTATATCTCAACTACAAGAACGCCTACAGTTATTGGAATGAACAACGTATGACACTGACAGAAGATGTATGTTTAACTATTGTTTTTAACATTTCATATTTCACTTTCACATTTTAATTTGATTTTGTTAAATTGTCGATCAAATTTTTTAGGTGCAATTCGCAACGCAAGCTGTTTTTGAAAGATTACCTCAACCTCATCCAACATCCCAACTATCAGGATTTCTCTTCCTTCAGTTGACTGTTAGTGAGCTTGGGATTTGCTTGCCACTTCACAGTGTCAACCAGGTGATTTTTGTGATTACTTTTTCAAAAATATTTGCACAGAAAATATTTGCATATCAAGACTAAATTGTCAGGCTGGCCATGCCACTCTAGGTGACCCTCTTGGTTCTTCAGAGTTGACACTTATTTAAAACATTCTTTGTGCCAGTTACACTTTAATTACTCAAAAATTATTATGTGACGTTGTTAGTTTTGGAGGCTCTTGTCAGTTAGGGTGTGTTTACATGATACTGGAATGGGTTTTATTCCGGTATCATGTAAACACCTGTTTACTTATACAACTGTGTACATGATACCGCATTGAAATTCAAGTTATTCTGTATTGACTTTATTCCAGTTCTCATTCCGGTACGAACATCTCTTCCGGTATGAATGCATCATGTGATTACGAAATGAACTAATTTCGGAATGAGATCTAACTTGTTGCAATGTTGTGGAGCATTGTCGATGCCAAAATAATAACAACATCAATTTTTGTTGTAATGCTCGTGCCATTTTAAAGTATATCGCGGGAACCGCTGTCCAGCACCAGAGCGTCTTTCATTCCGGAATGACGTATTTTGCATGTGAAGTCGTTTTGAATTCATAATCGTTCCTTCGTTCAAAAATGAAAGAAACTTATACCGGAGTCATGTAATTACGTCCTTAGAAATATTATTGTCTTTATTGCTCTTTTCTTTCCTTGTAAAGGAACAATCTTTAATTACAACGCACGGTCAAGGAGGTAAGAAAGTCATTTTTTTAAGGCTGGGATAATTATTACCATTAATTATTTATAATTATTACCATAATAACCTCCACAAACGTCGACCAAGGAGAAACGTAATAGTGAAGAAATCTGTAGGTTTTTTCTTTTGACCACCATGGAGGCTGTGATTTTTTACAGGAAGAACGTGAGCAAGAGTCGTATTTATATTTACTTCATGTCTGGAAAATTTTGTTGAAAGCTTTAAAGACATGAAAAGAAATATTGAAACATATCATCTACTGAAAAGCTTATAGAAACTGTTTTTAAACTTTGCCATGTGTGACTTTTAATGCGGAACATTAGTGACTATCTTTAGAAAAGTTTAAATGAGAACTATTTTTCTTTCTTCCAAATTCTCGACATTCAAATAAAAAAAATTTAATTAAACCACTACCTCTGTTGCTTGACCACTATGAAACAAACGTCAAGTGAGTGCTTTATTCTTGCAGTTAATATATACTGAGTGTTTTCTAGTAATTTGTACTGCAGTGTATATAATTCTTATTTTTGTCAAACATATATATCTTTTTACTTTAGAGGTTTCTTCAGCGTTGGTACTAACAATGGAAAACATGTTATTGACGTGTTGTTCAAGTGCGTCTTTTGTTAGCAAGGGAAGCTTCAAACAGTTCTGCGTTAGATTTACTGAGAAATTTGACGTCAAGAAAATTGATTGGAAACCTGAAAATGTGGATGGAATCATGATGAACTCATGTAAGGAGAATATAGCTTTGACACTTGTCTCGTTATCTTGATATCTTTTCGTGATAACTTAAACAGTCTTTGTTCTGTTGACTGCAGGCATGGTACCGGATGGCACCTACGAGATTTGTTCCCGTACAATTCGTCAACCGTATACCAATAGTAAGTGTGTATGGTTTGGGAATTTATGGTTTCCAATAGTTTTTTGGTATTATTTAAATTGTCTTAGACAGAGAAATAATATATACAAAATACGCACTAGATGACGAATCATGTCCCCACATTTTTACGCCGGGTGCCTTTTCGCCATATTGAATTTGTAGAAGGAGTGGACTACGCCAGTGACAGCGATTTTTTACAAATTAATACACAAAACTTGGTTGAATAAACATTTATTGTTTGTCAAAACGGAAGAAAGGAAAATACCACCAACAAACTGCATTTATCGCATTCCTGCATACTTAGAAGTAGTCACCTCACTGCATGGAGATATGTACAGGAATGAAATTTATTAGTACGAACTGTTTTAAACTTAAAATTTGCAAAAACTGTTTTCTTCGCACGTGATTTCATATCATTTGTTTGTTGTTTATAATTGAATAATTGTTATATGCTTTAGCACTAGAAAGTTGGCGGGACGTGTCTAAACTCGCATCCGTGTTTAATTTTAATAAATTTCCATATAAAAACAAACTTTTGTGATTTCATAAATGGATTACAGCCGTGGGACAAAAACACTGGGTTTTTTTACAAACTACCATACTTTGCAAAAAGCATTTTCGTGAACATAAAGTTAAAAAAAAGATTTTTAAAGATTATATCCCGAGTATTTTAGCAGAAAATTAGTCGAAGAAAAACTTAACTTTTTGTCAAAGTCAACCCGACGAGTTTTCCGTCGGGTTGACGCTCCCTCTTTTTTTAAATGACGAAAGTAAAATTTCGTTGGCCCAAGTTGCGAATTTTGTGGACCAATGCCTTCATTTTGTATCGAAGGTTTTATTTTGTATTGTTTTTTGTTGGTGTTTTTTTTGCTTCTTAAAATCGTTCTGTTTTTATCGTTAGTTGGGCTTGTGGAAATATAATGGTTTTGGGGGGTACTGCGAAAAATAAAGCCGCAAGAGATACGAAGCCGCTGTAATAATGACATGATTAGAACACAGTTCTATTAATAGCTTTTATTTTTTTGTTTCTGCTAGATTCCAACAAGGCGGGAAAGATGGTCATGTCACTAATGTGGCAGATGTGTGGTATTGATGTTCATTGTGATACTGAAATTGGAAAACGTTTAAAGGCGTTAGGTCAAACATTGACTGCCGTCGCAGGTAACAATGATATCGCTAATTTAGATTCAGTAGCGGAGGAAATTGAAGAACAAGGTGAAAAGGTATATGAGAAGAATAGCGAGAGTGAAGGTGAAGATGATTGTTTTGGTGAACCTGATAATGGTAAAGAACAGCCACAGAATTTAGAAAAGGAAATGTGGCAACAAGCTCGCAAAGTCAACGAACTTAGGTAAGAAAAAACAGTGACAGAGCAATATTAAAGTCCTTTTAATTATCTCTCATATTTTGCCATTTACGGTACTTAAGTCCGACCGACTTCTTATTATAACGGCAGCATATCAGCCGTTCTCGTCATTACCGTGACGTTATAACGTGAGATACGACATTTTTGTCCACGTTGTGACTTCATAGCGTGAAAGAAAAAGTCGTATACTACGTTATGACGTCGCTCGTTGGACAAGACGATTTGACACGTGGCTATTAGCCAATAACAAGCCATGAAATATTTTAAATAAATGTTTAATTATATAAATTAAGGGTTAAAGCACCCTTCGCATGCGTTATTGCGATTTCCATTCACAAACTCGTGCATGAATTCGTGATTTTCATCCACGAGTTTGGAACTCGCCTTTTTCTGGAGCAGTACTAAATCGAACGAGTGCATGTAAACCCCGATAACGCACGAACAAATGTGTTTTAACCATTTTAATATTTAATTTGATTATGTCAGATCCTGTCTGATATGTTACCTTTGATTTTAAGATTGAGTTCTAAAGATTATTTTTGAAAGATTTAAATACTTCTGTTGTTTATCTTTGAGTAATCTTTAAAAACTGTAATATTTCACAATACAAATTAGGTACGACGTGTTATAAGTTGATGTGACGTTAATATTGAGCCGAAAGTGTTTATTTTGCTGAACCTTTCAACACTTACTTTTTCTTGTGTGTCCCAGTAAACGTCGTTTTGCTTAGGTATTAAAAAAGATTTGGTTTGTTTTTTAGACGAAAAAATGATGTTGATGTGACACGATTAAAGGCAGAAACTAATATACTTCATGACTTAGAAAGTGCCGTATTTAACGAGTTTCGGCGTGATGTCAAACGAAAATTTGAAAGACAATCCCATCGGTCGTTATTTTCTGTGAACGACGCCATGCGAACGTCGACATCGTCTTCAACTCCGGCAAAGATCAAGAAGAGTAAACTGATGCGAGCACGACTATTAACACGTACCAAAGACGAAGGTGTAATTGATGCAGTTGATTTTGGGAAGAGCAGTGAAATGGTTAATTTAAGTCCTGTTGTAGGTAATGATAACGTTGTATCACCACGGTCTTGGAAGGCACCTGGGTTGGTTTCAATGCGAACGTTGTCGCCCAGCATACGAGACAGTGACCAAATCTCGCCAACTTCACGTCGAAAATCATATCGACGTGAAAGTGCCCAACGATCTTCTTTAAGTCAACCAACAGTAACTAATACTGAACAAAGTTCCTTCACCTCTCAACGGTCTACAGCTGTTGATCAGGATTTAGATTTTGATCTTGACGTCATGGTAAATATTGAAAGTGGAAAATGCGTGTTCCATCCAACAAATGAAGCAAATGTTGACACTGCTGAATCCACAAGGTTTGTTGTCATACGTTAACCTTACCTGAATCGTACACTTACTCTTGATGACATCGGATAATATGACTTTTCGATGTTGAATTGCTATTAAAGGCCATGTGAAGCGTAATTTGACCCAAAGTTGTTTCTAAAACATTTCAGCCGCTGTGTTGCTAGAACCGGTCGAAAATAGCGTTTTGTGGGAACTCATTCTACAATGTGACGTAATAAGTTGGTCATTTGCATATCAAACAAACCTGAGTATTTCCCCGAATGAAGCAAGCTAGTTTTATAAAGTAATGCTTCATTATTTTAAATCTTCAATACGCAATGATAAAACGTTTCGGTCAAATTACGCTTCGTATATATAGCTAATACGGCCTGGTATTTTACAAGTTTCGTGAGAAACGAATAAAGTACCAGGCCGTATTACATGTCAAACCATTCAATGAGAAATTTATTGTACGACACACAATTTTATTTCTGGTAATTTAACTTTTGTTTGATTAAATATATACAATTTGCGGAAACTCAAGCTACACGCGCGTACAATTAATTAGGAAGGCAATGTAGTGCTACAAATGACGAACTTGTCAAACAGGTTTACGGGACAAGTAGAGAATGCTGAGCGTCACGTTTCAATCAAATCGTTCAATAAAAGCGAGCAAACAAGTTTACTGGAACATTTTTCACAAAACAACGCCATTTTGGCTTTAATAGCGTTGTTTTATGAAGTTATTGAGCTCGTATAAGTAAACCGGCTTTTAACCTGTATATTACAGTGCAATACGGAGTGCAATACGGCTGGGTATTTGCATTCTGTTTTGCCCTTATATGGTAAAATGACGTGAAAGTCATAATAAAAGACCTTATTCATACGGCCGCAAATTATTAAGTTATACTTTTTTTGTAGAAATTATCCTTCACGTTTACATGAGCCTTTGAAGCCAACTCTTAGTGCTGGCCAACGTCACAGACAAAAACCTGGAATGAAATCGCAAGACGAACCTCCTGATAGCTCTGTCATTCTTTTGCCCGGTGTAGAAGTAAGGGTTTACTACTCTTCAGTGACTAACTCAGATACTTTTAGTATTTTCGGTCAAGATTCAACAGATACTTTAACTTCATCTAGTTTGCATTCACCAAGCAATACAGCCACGGATACAATACTTGCTGCAAGGAAAACTGGCAAACATGCTTCATTGTATATATCATTACTTGTTCAACCGTTACCCGAAGAAATGCTTCTTCGACCTTCTATTCTAGACTTTGTAGACAAAGCTTTAAATCCTATTGTACCATCAATTGACTTCGAAGCTAACGAGAAAATCTCGCTAGATAACAAAAGCATTCACAGTGAATACGAAGCAGACCCAACCGCGGGTTCATTTATTTCATCAGCAACTTCAGAGAATGCGTCCTTTCCTGTTGATATTGTGATCGTTGCCCGTGTCCAGCCTTCGAATATTCGCATAAGTTGTTTACCAATTTCTCGTGTTGAATGTCTCATGAGAATTCCATCTTTGGATCTCGCTTTTTCATCCAAACCAAGTCCGAACAAGTCTTTAAACAGAAGTTCTTTTCGTCATCAGTCGTTTACACCTGACAGTCGTCCAACATCGCAATCATCAAGTTCTGAGAATTCGGGAGTTATTCGACGTTATGATAGCGGTGGCATCAGTTTTACCATCTGCCTTTCCCGTTTCGCTCTTTTTATATACCACCCGTACGGTAAACAACATTCTGTGGCCAAGAAAACCACGTCATCTCCAGACGAAAGTGGACAGTTTTTCCCAAAAGCGAGAGTCAATGTTGCTCAGCCACAAACTGTATCTGGTAAAAAGGATGCACTGAGTTTAAGTTTGGAGTTTATCAAGTTTAACTTGTCTAGACGAAGGTTCGGGGATGTGTTAACTACGAGTGTTCGCCCAGATAAACAAGGATCACAAGATGAAATTGCTGTGGAATCTTCAACACTCGTCAGAGTATCGGGTATGAATGTTCGGCATAGCTACATTTTGTATTTCATTTTTTCATTTTTCTGCAACCAACTTCAGACAAACAAACAAACAATCAAACAAACAAGCAAACAAACAAACAAACAAACAAAAAAAAAACAAAAAAACAAGCAAACAAATAAACAAAACGCAAACCTCGTAATTACTTTTTATATCTGCTAAATGACGTCAATTTCCTGTAGTAGATTTTTCATATCATGCCACTGGTGTATTTCTCACAATTTCGGTATAAAAGACGAACAGAAGTTTTTTTGCTCGTATGCCTTTTAACGTATGTGGGGTTTAAAAAGCAAGAAAAAATGATACAACGTTAAAACGTTCATTTGTGATATTAGCCGCAAAAATACTAAAAAATTTCTAATACTTAACCTATCAAGAATAAAGAAAACTCTGAAAACCATCTTCTTGCAAACTCAAGATTTGAGTTATCAAAGTTTTACAAGAAATTTAATTAAACCTCACTTTGTGTTGAAATTTCTTG
>JAOBAZ010151101.1:0-10874 GCA_026546875.1 Pteroeides caledonicum | reverse complement strand
CAAGTCGGTCCACAGACACTTTTATTCCAAGTTCCCCTTCCATCCCAAACATTCATGTACCTCGACCGGTGCTAAGAAGTATGGTTGAATCACAGTACTTTGGAACATCACTTCCTCGCCATAATACATTGTATTGACTTCATAGGTTGCTGGAAAGCATGCACCCAGAGGTGTTCTTGTGATCAAAGTAGTGTATTTGTAGATAAGCGAACGGCGGGAAGATTGTAAACTGCCAAACGTGTAAATGTTTCGAGCGAAGGCTTTTTACCGGAGAAAACTGTGGTGAAGGACTTTTGCTTGAAACGTATTGCTTTTTGAGTTAGCGTTTCACAATGCCCACACATTACATTTTGGACAGGACGTACATGCATATACGCTAAAATGACATACCTGCATGTATCATAGAATTGGAGATAAACAGAAGGCCGATGATGAAGCAGTGTATTTGTACATAAGAAAACGGAGAAAAGATGTAAACTGCTGAGCGTGTAAATGTTTTGAGCGAAGGCTTTTTATCGGAGAACATTTTGGTGAAGGACTTTTGATTGAAACGTATCGCTTTTTGAGTGTGTTTCCCACGTTTTTGGACAGGACGGACACACGCTAAAATGACAAACCTGTATCACAGAATAAGGGATAAACTACGGCTTTATAGACGTACAACGTGTTCCCTATATTTTTGCTGTTCACTGGCCAGAGTAAGGACCGACAACATGCGTAATGCGATATGCGCGGGGACACAAACTTCAAGGTCCGGATTGAGTCGATCTTTTGTTTATTTCCTATATTCTGTGCCAGTATATGATTAAATAGTAATTGATAATAATTGTGCATGTGGTGAATATCAGCAACTGTTCTGATTTGATCACACACATCAATATTGCGATTAGATCAGGCGTACTGATTATTTGTCTAGCCTCTGATTACGTCACGTCCTTTTTAAAAAAGAGCATGGCGATTCTAAATTCGAGGTTAGTCGAAAGACCCTACGGTGCACATCACGTGTTCGTTGACTTTTAACTTACTTTAAGGGGCAACCTCATTTTATTTTGTATTTCATACCCATCGCTTCAACTTTATTGAACGAACTTGCTTATTTACTTATTTTGGTTATATTTCATTCTCAATTTATTGTTTATAATATTTATACCTTTTATTTTATAATTTATAATTCTTGTTTAGAATTTTGTTTTCCGAGATTCTTCGTTATTTTTTATTCCTTATTTTGGCTCATTATTTTACCTTTCGGGGACGTTTACAGGAGCGTCGTGGTACTGTTGAACTAGGTGAGAGGCTTGCTGCACTTTCCCGACAGATGTATACATGAACCTCCTTAAACAAGAAATACCTAGATATTTTACGACAAATTTCAAACTTTAGCCAAATTTGTGAAAAACTTGGAGTTCTGCCGAGGTTTCCGATATCTCAAATTTTAGTGGGGGCTGTGTCCCACTCCTCTCCCTCGGTCACGACGCCCCTGTCTTACATTTGCTAGAGTCACACGTCGTCAATCGATTGTCAAAATAGCCAATATCTTTTTGTACACTGTTTACACGGGATTGGTGCCGACCAATTAGCTTTGGATTGGCTCTTTCGGTTTGACAAAACTGGTTTGAAATTTACACTACTCGTGCTACATTGTCTTACATGATTTATCATTCTAACTCGCTGCACCTCGATCGTATTTTCTGAACACGGTTTCTGAGTGCGCATATCGTCCAAGTTATTTGACTCGTTTACCAGAAAGATCTTGAATGTTATTATTATTAATATTATTACTATTAATTGATATTAATTAAAATTTAAATATATAACGTAGTCTGTATCCCAGTATGGCGTGGGCAGGTAGTGCTCACAGCTTCTAGCACGTTGTAACTACGATATTAATCTTTAGGCCTGTCAATATGAACTTGACGTGATCAATTAACAAACGTGGGATTAGGGTTTACAGGAAATGAAGTCGTTACGCGTTTATTTCAAAAAACGTTTTGGCCCTAATCCATTCTCCGGATATGTTGCCATGGAATTATTTATCATGCAATAATTATAAACTTTTTTGTGACTTCTCTTTGCTTTTTGATGGCGCTTTGTTGGTTGTAATGCGCTTTCAGTAATATAATATATATCTTATATCAATACAGAATTGCGCATGAGCTGTTTTGTTATAATACTATTTTTCAGTATTAATTCCGGCAGAAATTCTGATATTTCCTGCCCTGTCTGAAAAACGAAAATGTTTCCTTGTTTCCAAACGCGTTTTATTCTCTTGCACTTGATCATTGTGTTCGTTCAAGTAGGATCACTCGTTGGTTAATTTAATGGGAAAATCGAGTCTTTCCAGGACGTTACTGGTCTTTAGTATTTCACATACTTTACCGTATAGTTAACTATACGGTAAGTATGTGAAATACGGTAAGTATGTGAAATAAAGTTAACTAACTATAGTTAAATTATATTGGGAATACAGTTATTGTCTTAAGTATTATTGCTTGATAAAAAGATTCAATGTGGTATATACGTTTTTGAGGGTTTTCATAGAGAGGTAGTGTGCTGCACTCGATTTTAGATCACAATTTTACCTCATTACGTGAGGATACAAGCAGGGCTCAAGCTACGCAGTTATAATTGGAGAACAATTGAAAAACCATTGAGAAGACTTAAAACCTTAACTTTTATCAATTGTACATGCGTCGTTTTTTATTCATACTAAAATATATGTATACTGCGTGACCTTATTTGTGACGTTTCTGTATACCTTGAATATTCAAGACGACGGTAGACATTAAGATAATAATGAAGACAATTTTGTTGCCAATATTCTTTAATTGCAAGATCATGGCTGAAAACAACTAAATTAAGTTTAACTTTTTCCAAAGAAATAGTGGTATACGAGCTAGGGCAAGTACCATTTTTGTGGAAGTGCACGAATTCAGACCAATGTGACCATATTCAGGAATTTTCTTTTGATAAAATTTTCATAATTTTGATGGAAATCTAGTAAAAAAGATTCTTTAAGTTTTTGGTGAAATTTTCAAAATTCGAGGCTTTAGTATTTTTTTGGTAAATTTCACATTAAAACATTTGATGCTATCGGGGTATGGTAACAATTTAGACAGCAAAATCCGATACAATTAAAAAGGTTGCAATCAGCATTGGCTATAATAGGCTACAGTTAGTTTCTTGCCTTCCCAAGGCAAGCTGACTGCTCACTCTGAGTCAAAGCCTGTTCGCTGGTTACGTGCTTCAGGGTGCTCATTTGTTTGAAAACCGTGGCGAAGAAATTGAAGAGGTGACATATTTTATGAAATTAGGGGGTGAGGGGGTGAAACCAAAATCAAAATTAGTTAAAATCCGCTGACAAACATCTGGTCACACTGTTGATTAAGACAAACTCGCGATAGTTCTCAGTTATTGGGCGAGGTTGAGCAAAGTATTGTCAGTGGGGAGCAGACCAATTATTTGTCAAAGGCAGAGGCAAAAAATTGATCTGCAACCACTGACAAATCACAATATTTTGCGACAACCGAGTTCAATAATTACTTTATCATTCACTTTTTAGTCATTAAAAACCAATGTTTTTCTTTTACTGTAAAACAGACAAGTCAGCTTCACTCAACTGAGCGAGGTAAGCCGCCATTGTTAACATTTAACAATGATGAGTGGCAATGCGCATGCTCAGAGTCTTATCTGCAGCTGGGCCCGCATTTTTAACAAATGCGCATGCTCAGAATATTATCCGCAGGCAGATATCTGCAGGTAAATTAACCAATAAAAATTGACGATAAAGTGAATGATAAATAGAGGATATTACATCACCGTGCGAAGTTACGAATTATATTTTTGAGTGCTGTCAATATTTCTCACGAGTGAGCTGGGAGAACGAGTGAGAGATATAAACAACACGAGAAAATATAATTCGTATCTTTAAGCGGTCATGAACAAAACCACACGATGGAATCGTCCGTAAGTTCTTTTATTTCGTCGGCTTTTTTATTAATACACCGTCAAACGCCATTGTCGTCACCAGAAAACCATTTTGCTGCTTGCTTTTCGGCGGCAAAATGCAGACATCTCATTGGTCAATTTCGCGTTGACGCCATCGATATCTTCACATATGAAGATACGACTTATATCTTCACATGTGAGAATATGTGAGGAGACAAGCTAGTATTTCATCCATATAAACTTAATAATTAAGCTTATTTGTTGATAAATGCTTCTTGCTCGTCTTTTTAATGGTTTGCTTAAATATACTATACTGTATTTAGCATCTCGTGGTCATGGTGAAAGTAAATGCTATTGATTAGCAGACAAGGATATTCTTCTGCTACGTTTACACGAGCTAGATTTCTTTGACAAATGTCTAGTCAATTATATTTGTTCGTGTAAATGTTAAACAAGTTTTCTTTGTGAAATTTCCCTGAATATGCTGGTGTAAATGATCTAGTAGGTTCGAATGTGGCAAGTTTTTCCTTGGCAACTTGTCTTGTACAAAACCTAGCGTGTCAACTTTTGAACAAGAGTAACAAGTGAAGAAAGTTGCCATTTTTCGCCGTTTACACGACCAAAGAAAACTTGCCATATCGGCTGAAAGCCAGCAAAAACTTAGTGCCCGTGTAAACCAGCTTTAGCAGAGCCCTTTATAAAGGATAACTGAGTCATAATTGCTAACAAATCTTTTAATTTAACCCCTTCGTTCACGGCGTACACAAATTTTGTTTCGTTTTGGATCAAAAATTGTGGTCATCTGTAGTTTTGTTCAAAAGTTGACATGCTAACGTTTTGAACAAGGCAAGTTGTCAATTCGAACTTACTGGACCATTTTAATACACGAGCATACATAAATTGTCAAGGGAAATTTCACAAAGAAAACTTCCTTTTAAAGTCAGGACATCAACAGTAAACGAATAAATATTATTGGCAAGACGTTTGTCAAAGAAAACTTTGTCGTGTAAACGTAGCTTTAACCTATATCCAGAAGGAACTCGGCTTTCACAGTCACAGAACGGGACCTTGTCTGCCAATCAATTATCAATAACTGAAATTTCTTCACGGACTGGACAGTTGAAAAGTATTTACGCACGCGTTAATTTGTTTTCATAAAACGAACGAGCGAGTTACGAGCGAGTGAGTTTCGTGAAAACAAATTAACAAGTGTGTAACTACCGTTCAACTGTCCAGTCTATGATGAAGTTTGTTTATTATATTGATACTGACAATTTCAAATGGTTTTTAGCCGAGTGACAAATTGTTTTTATAACCGGCCGCAACGTCGGTAAAAAAAAGATAACATCGGTAAAAAAAAGATAAGTATATAATATGACAACCGCCAACTGTACTGTAGTTCAGTATAATATATTCTCCACGAAATGACTTTAGCAATCACTTGAACATACTTTCGGCTGTTTTTTGAGCAGTTATGAATGTCAAACACACAGTTTTTCAAACATGAAAAAAGCCATAAATTTAATGTAGCGTCGCAAGGAAAACACTTGCCAATTTACCGTAAGGCCCTGTTTACATGGGAAACTGGCTCGCCCCTACCCGAGTCACCCTTGGCGAGCCAGTTTCTCAGACAATTTCTCTTCATGCAAGTTAACCGTTTACATGAGAGTGCCTTTCACTTGGCTGGGTTGATAGGGTCACCCTGGGGGAGGGTCACCCTCCTTTGAAAAAGGGTGACCCTGGTAGGCGAGTCAATTTTTCATCATATAAACGATTTAGCTCGGCTAGCCGACGCAAAGTTTTTCCTGCTCATAGAGCTCTTACATGTAATAAGCAGGCAGCAAACACCGTCGTCAACTTCTCATCTAAACGCACAGCAAAGTTGACTCGGGTTGGTGTCCCTAACACCCGAGCCAAGTCTTCTCCACATGAACAGGGTCTAAAGTGAATCCCAGTGGTTTTCCCAACTGTCATCCAATACACAGAATAGCCCACTGATTGGACGAAATTTTTCGCACGTGTGAAAAATCGTTCGCGTTTCTGATTGGCTAAAGGCCATTGCGAAACGATTTTTTACACGGCTAAGTAAAACCATTTGAAAATGTCGGTATCTATATAATAAAATTAATTTCACCATGGCCACGATATACTAAATATCTTCTCTAGTACACGCTTTGAGTTTGCATAAGAAGTTATACGTTTTATTTTATTCATATAAACAAGTGCTACATTGCCAACAAGCAGTTGTCCCAAAATAGGGGTCCACAACAAGGGTCTCTTTTGACCAAGTTGCACTTGCAAGTTACAATATCACATGTCTTGCAGAGGTCTGTATAATTGGTTTGTATAATCTTCAAAGATCGTTTATCCAAATTCCGAATCCCGTTTTGCCAAAAGGTTCACATATCGAATCCCGTGGCACTAACTGCAAAAATCCCACATTATATATTAATGTAATTTTGGTATCCCGAAGAGTTTAAGCCATAAGGACCCTGAAATATGGCTGAAAAAAATTTAAACGATATTTACCGGTTAGCTTAATCCGCCGAGAAACTTTGCAGGACAGCAAAATTTGGGTCTGTCACACATGCCCTTCTTTAATTTTTATGTGCCAGTTATGGATTGAACTAGCAGACAGAAATCATGACCAACAGGATATTATGTCGTCAAGGAAATAAAATGTGACAAAATTTAGAACTTTGAAGGAGTCACTTGTAATGAGCAGTATATTGAGTTTTACTTAAACAACTTGGGAAAACAAATGACCGCCTGGTATTTATCGTTAAGACCACACAGTGACCGTTAATCTGATATTAATTTTTAGTAATTATTAATAAATGTTTTATATTAGATATCGGTTAACTAATGCCACCTGTTCTTCCAAGTATGGTCTGGTGCTTTCAAGTAATATATGTATGAGCCTGGTTAATGCCAATGTTCCTTAGTTTGGGGGCGGAGGAATAATATATACAGTTGTGATGTGATAAACGTCTTGTCCGGCTGGCGGGCCTTCTAGTTTAATTCTAGCCTCTTGGAGAAATTTGGAAGCCCAGTTCAGTCAGGTGGTTAACTTTTGTAACGAAACAATAATTAAAATAAAATGGCTGGCATATCTGCAGCGCCAATTGTTTTGGTTACCGGTGCGACTGGATTTCTTGCAAGTCATATTATCCAAAAACTTCTTCGTGGTGGTGATTACATTGTTCGTGGGTCAGTCAGGAACGCAAACAACGAACAAAAAATCAAACCTTTACACCAATTATGTCCTAATCCAAAATTTCCACTTCAGATTGTCGAAGCTGATCTACTGGACAGCGAAAGCTGGATAAGGTACTTTTAATGAAATAAAGTAAAATAGAGTAAAATAGAGTTAAATTCTTTAGTATATTTTAATATAAATAGAGCATACCAAACGTAAACAATGTCACTCACATGAAACCGGTGTTCGATATGTTAGGACTAAGGAGAAGTTAAATGTATTGAAATATCTAATAATATATTGTACCGTGATTTATTTGGCAATTTGTGTTAGAAAAATATATCATGGTAATGATATAACAGAATTGAAACAGGTTTATACACCAATTTGTACCGCATGAACTGAATATCGCGATGCTAAATAGAAAACAAACATTTTGAACACAGTGACAGCACGGAAGATGCATGACATGTTTAAATGAATATTTATCAATTTCTTGCACAAAAACTGTTTTTGCAGGGGGTTTTTTTTGTTGAAAGCTTACAGAAAATCTGTTATTAGTTTTTTGTATAGTTGTTATTTCGACACATGACACCATCAATGACATTGACAATGACAATGTGATTCCTGTTGTCTTCACTTCCTTCGTTGCCCATGTTTTGCCATGATCTTACTACATAGATAAAAATTTTTCCTTGCTATTGAACATATTGTGTTCCATAGGTTTCACTTACTCAGAATAATACTGGTTAGATTTAATCTTTATTTAGTAAAGCTTATTTCATATTTGTTTTATTCTTTTAGCGCAGTCGAAGGTTGTAAGTATGTTATCCACGTGGCTTCACCCTTTCCTTCGGCAGCTCCAAAGATCGAGGATGAAGTAATAAAACCTGCTCTAGAAGGCACCAGGAATGTCCTTGAAGCATGTGTAAAGACTGGTGTTAGAAGAGTTGTTCTGACAAGTTCTTGTGCTGCTATAATGGGTATATACTAGTTGTTTAACTATGTAATTAAGACAGGGAATGAACATATTTATTACACAGGTTTACTACTCAGCGTTAAAATTGAGGGCAGTTTTAGGAAATGAAGATGTGTTTTGAAAATCATTATTATTCAAAATCCATTCAATCAAAATTATTTTAAAACTTGCTACTTTTTATTAGAGATTTTTGCACAGAAACTCATTGCAAAAAGTGCATTGATTTAGTCCAAATTCACAATATGCAGCTAGTGTTTATAGGGTTTAATGTAGTAGGGTTTATGTAGTGATTATTACCATATGTAGAAAACAGTGTTTTCAGGATTTTTTTGGTATGTTTAAGGTTATTAAACTATTTACACACGTAATAGTGAAAATAGTTTACTGTATATTGATATTTGCTTTTAATATTATCTGTCATTGTCAATTTTAAAGAATGTCACACAATGTGAAGAAAGATCAATAAGTATATTTTATAAACAGAGCTGATGTTTTTTTAAAATACAAATGGGGCACAGTCTGTTTTGTTCATGTGTATATTGGAGTCTTGTGAGGATATAAGGTCAAGACTTTCAAATATGACTACATTTAACGGTCATAAGCTAGTCTTTATGTTTTATAAAATACTCACATCAGAGATGTGGTACAGTCTGCTTTGTTGATATGTATATTCAGCTCATTTGTCCGTATAATAATGCAAAATCAAAGCATGGTAAATATTGTTCTCTGTTTTAAATACATGTAGTTGGAAACCAAGATAAGGGGCATATGTTGATGGAAAAAGACTGGTCAGTCCTTGAAAAATGTACACCTTATGAGAAGAGTAAAGTTTTAGCTGAACAAGCTGCATGGAAATTTGTTGAAAACTTACACGGTATACATATATGACATAAATGTTTATATGGCATTTATATCCAATATCTAAATGACAATTTAGTTAAAAAGGGCCAAAGACACTTCATCCCATTTTGGTAGCTGGAAGAGGATACGAAGTACAAGCTTGTAATTTTAGAAGTTTGACTGCTAAATATAGAGTTTGTACCTTGACTATTACAGCTTCTGTGCCAAGTAAAATTTTCTGGTGTTATTAAACCAGGCTAGTAAAATAGTATAGAAGGCATCTCAGAAGCCAAAACTTTAAATTGTCTACTACTATGCTAAATGAGAATGACAAATACAATATACTGGTTCAAAGACTAATTCATTTATGGCAGTGCCAGCCATAACCCCCCATTTAGCAGATTTTACTTGTCAGACAATGTTACTTGTCAAGGAAAACCCTCCACTATAAATGGGTTAATACTATATAACATAGCAATATGATAAATACAAAAAGTTTACAGTGATACACTTCTGTAAGGTAACTCAGTAGCATTTTAGAGTGGTATCAAAATGGTTGACTTTTAGAAAATAAAGCTGTGGAGTTGACTAAAATTGTAGTACAAAGTAGAGTTGTACTGTAAATAAATTTGTATTATCTTTGCAGTTGTCACCAGCCCACAGTAACTGTGTTCCCATCAGAAACTGTTTATTGAGTCTAACGTGTCTCTAAACTGTACAGTAATCATTGTTTATACAAGTAGCTCTGTTTGGAAATAATTTAAATCATGTAAACAATTTTGTTTAATATCTGAAGATATTTACATGTATAACCGTTAAGCTATCATACCGACAATACACAGCCACTTGACACATGTGTTGTGGTGCCCGTGGCAAATGGCCTCTTCACACATTTTATTCTGGCTAATGCCAGATGATTTTACTCAACCAGGGGAAACCCATTATAGCCAAGTGCCACTAACTTTTGAATACAAAACACTTTCAATTCTTTGTAAATTTTTGTATGACAAATTTGGCAAGATATATTAAAACTGTCAATATCGAAATGTGTGTGAAAATGCCTACTGGTAGTAGTAGCCTTTCCAGTTACATAAGATTTTATTTCATATGAAAATGGCTTACTAATTATTTTATATGTTTCATGAAAACAATTTTTATAAAAAAACACTTAACGGAGACACTTAATTAACCCATGAATGGCCACTCAGGTCACAAACAGCAACCTGACAGATTTTATTCCGGTTACTGCATGAGAAATTTGCTCACAATGCCCAGGGAAAACCCCCAGCAATGAGTTAAATGAGCAAGTGCTCCAGACTTTCTCTTTAACCCATGTACACTGGTACTGTGATGCAACCACAAACGCCCTCATAAAAAATTTACTATGGCTAATGCCAGACAATTTTACTTGCCCAGGCAAACCCCCTGCTGGTGTTGGGTTAAAAAATATAATTTTTTGACACATTTTTTTTAAATAATTGATCTGTCATTTGTATTGATTTTGTAGCATAGCACTTTGAATAAATTTGGTTTTAAAGCAATGAACTACAATATATTGTAAACTTAGTATTTACTTAAAAACTGTAAACTGGAGGTTCCCACAGCATATAACTGTATTAATTTAGTTTTAATTTTCAGTATCTCTCAAGACAAAATGCTTCAATGTGGGAATAATTCTTGTAAAATGTAATTCTTTCTATTCCAGCAGATGAAAAAAAGATTGAATTGGTTGTATTAAACCCTGGATTTATTCTTGGACCTGTATTGCATAATTCCACATGCACAAGTATGGAGGTAGGCACCTATACAGTACTGTATATCTGTATTTTGCTGTTGTGTAATTCCTTTTGTCCATTTTGTCCATCCATTCATCCCTCCACCCACCCGTCCATCCATCCATCCATCCATCCA
>JAOBAZ010150990.1:0-10778 GCA_026546875.1 Pteroeides caledonicum | reverse complement strand
CTCAACAACCTTGTTCAAGCATGATATCAATACTGTTCAGGGGTTGTTGAGTCAACAACATTGTTCAATCCTGGGATCTTTTTGCGCGTGTAGTTGCTTGACATTTTTCCCAACCGTTGTATTATCACGAATAGACAGCGGTTCAGTAGCCAATCAGAATAGGATTTGTAATACATTGACAATGATTGAATGTATACTAAATGATATTATACTTACAGATTTTGTAGGCAATTCGACGTTGATAGTTTGTATACACATAACATAATGTTTCTTCCATGCCCCATTTTCCAGCTCACTTGGCTGATAAGGTAGATACCAGCCAAATTTTAAACATTTTCTTTTCCACACCATATCTTGGTCTGCTAACCATTTCCAGTGCCAAGATACACAAGCAGCCCGACATAAACTTCTTGGATCGAGGTATGACAAAATATGCGTGGATACTACTCGTGGTAACACTGTCGCAAAGTCTTGTTGGACACGAACGGGTTTCTTGAACCAGCCAAGAATAAATTTTAACTGAGAATGAGCGGATCTTTCAAGGATAAAATCAAAAAATCGTTTCCTTTGCGTGTCACTCCAATGCATATACTACAAAAATAAAATTGTAAATTTAATAACTACTTATTAATTAACCGAGCTTGTGAGCTTGCGTACGTTTGTTTAGTATCAAAAGATCGAAAGCAAAATATTTTTCCGTACGGACCGAGCTTGGTTAATAAGGAGTTCATTACGTATCAATAACATTCTATTCATTATGTATCAACTTTATTTTCATGGTTGAACCTCTGAATCCATGAAGGCCGCCATCTTGACTTTTTGATGACGTAACTTGGTTGCTTGACATTTCCCCGCTCGGTCCGTACGGTAAAATATTTTTCTTGAGATCTTTTAAGTACAGACCGAGCCCGA
The DNA here is from genome assembly GCA_026546875.1 of Pteroeides caledonicum. Lineage (NCBI taxonomy): Eukaryota > Metazoa > Cnidaria > Anthozoa > Scleralcyonacea > Pennatulidae > Pteroeides > Pteroeides caledonicum. Next base: position 9,866 of record JAOBAZ010150990.1, on the reverse strand, counting down.
AGGGCGAGGTTTGTACTATCAAAAGATCAAAAGCAAAATATTTTTCCGTACGGACCGAGCTTGGTTAATAAGAAGTTTATTATGTCTCAACTAGAACGGCAAGTGCTAACGACATTGTTGACATTGTTGACGGGGTTGCGAGGCTTGCTTGAGTTTCTTTCGCTGATGGACTGGGTGATCCGTAGCATTTAATATATGGGCATTTTTCGTTATTTCGTTTAATTTTACTCACAAATTGTTTCGCTTAGTTTGTTATTTAAATGCGGGCCGAAAGCCAGGTCCGCACGGGACCCGGCATACGGATACGGACCCTGGTACACCTGAACGTTAGCCAATCAGGGTTCAAATACCCGAGGTCGGACTCGCACGACATACTGTATAATAATGAAAAATAATAGAAAGGCATCATATGCAAACGTGTACTGGTACGTAAATGGTAGGGATGTGCCGGATACCACATTACCGGATACTACCGGATATCGCAAAATTACCGGATACTGCCGGATATTACATTACCAGATACCGGATACTGTTGAATATTGTAAATTACCGGACACGGGATACTGCCGGATACCACATTACCGGATCAGGATACTGTCGGATATCACAAAATTACCGAATACCGGAATCCGGTGCCCGGATCCGGCACATCCTTAGTAAATGGTAAAATGTAATATCAGATACAGACTGGATTTGACTGGATGCCTTCACATCCGATCTGTAACGGAATTATCAAAAACATTTATCAATAGCCTTACTTACCACTTTCTTTTTTGTCTTATTTCTTATGGAAATTGTGTCCTGAGTTACTGCATGCGTTACTTAATATAGCTATATATTATCTTAATCTTAGTGCAGCATACCTTGACTTATTACATGTGCCCAGTTGGGCATACAGTATGCCAGTATACATGTACATGTATCTTATATGTAATGTCATACAGGGTATACTCTAGTACAGACGCCGTGGAACCAGAGTTTTATGACCACCCATTTTTGCCGGACAAGTGGTCGTAAATGACAAGTGGTCGTTAATCACAGTTTGGAATAGTAAGTAATAATAGTAAGGAGTAAAACCAATCTAAAATATTATTAATATCAGTCCGTGCCTGAAAAAGTGGTCGTTAACGACAGGTGATCGTAAAGTGGGGGTCGTAAAACTCAGGTTCCATTGTAGCCATATACATGTGCATGTTTTATATGTCCTAGTTTTTACATGCCATGTACACTTGTGTGTCTTTATTTTCATGGTAGGTGTAAATTGTGCAATATGTACCTGTACTTTGTCACACTGTACAGTACATGTACCTGTACTTACCCATTGTCCAATTAAGTCTCTCCGTTCTAGGAACAACTACAAATAAGATAATATTTTAGATTAGAATATACCCAAAAGTCAGGATAGTCTGATTGGTTACTCTAACTCAAAATATCCAACACTATTCCGAGTTTCAGACAAAATAAAATGGCTTCCCATCTGTTTCAGGTTACAGAAGATGAAATGATAATAATGAATATATATTATAACATAGCAGAACTTTTAAATGGCATACTGTATGCTAAAACAATTATTCACCTCAGTGTCGGTAGATGGTCGTTGGATATCTACCTTGACGCTGCACATCTTGGTAGATGTCCAATATCATTCACCCCCATTTCCTTGAATAATTGTTAACTATTTGCAGATACAGTATAAAATATAGATATAAGAAGCTAATTAGTAATTTAATATTCAACTTACTTTTCAGCTGAAAGTTAGTACTACAGTAATAATTTTTATGATAATACATGTATCGAAACACTATAAGAACCTGTTCATCCTGGCCAGGAAGAAAGCTGAATCATGTAAAGTAATTTCAGTGATTCTGTGTAATTAAACTAATTATGTGTGAAATGTCAGACAAAAAATTACTCCAGCAAATATGTAATATTTTCTTTGCTTTGCAGGATACATATGAAAACAAAAACAACAGAATAACAATGAACAAAAGTGCAATATTTTGGGTGCTACAGGGTTAATACTTCTGGGAATGACTATACTATATTACCATAACTTCTGAAATGCTAAAACATAGGAACCTAGACAGCCTGGTTTGCCAAATAATATGATGACAACATAAAAACTTGTTCAGACTGATTTTGAAAATTGTTATTTGGGTATATAGTGTATTGTAAACTCAAGAAGGTTAATATATATATTGTGTGAATTACCTAGTGGTTTAAGGAAAATGTTGTTTATGAAAAATGGTTAAATTGGACTGACATATTGTATTATTGTTTACAACATTTATGTTGGAATGGTAACCCTATAAGAAAATTACCTGGTTACCATATACCACAAGGGGATTCCCCTATGCAAGTAACAATGTCTGGAGTTAGTCAGGGCAAAATTTCTTAAGTGTTTTTTTTCAGCTTTTACTTCAGTGTGCTGGGTTAAGGGCTCTTAATCAAGGATAAGGCCTGGTTTCCATATGATCGCTACAATCGCCCAAAATAGTGTCCATCGAATCACAGCAATAGTGCTATCTCCCTCAACAACAGTGGGATTGCTGAAACTAGTTGAACACAATTTTGGACGGCCGTAGCGATCAATATGGAAAACAGGCTTAAAGTAAGTTCCAACACAAATGGCACGTGTATAATTTTTTTGCAATTAATATAATTATGCAATTAAACATAACAAAAAAGATAAGCATGTACATTTTACTGGAATATATAGCAGTCTGAAATTGTTTAAGGGGGAATTCTACATTGAAGAGCAAGACAGAATATTTTTACATAAAATTTAGACATAAAATTTCACATGATTATCCATGTTTTTCTCGTTTTCTTTTCAGCTATTGATGCTTGATACCATTATCTGGCAAAATGTACAAGCTGCCATATCCTCGCCATTGTCAATAGTTTACCAAATAATTGGCATCAAGTCTTGCACAAGTACATTTACTAGGATCTGTTAAATATGAGTTTAAGAATTAAAGCATCCTTTTTCATTGTACAGCCTGTGTCATACTGTATGTCTGTACACATTCACACTGTGCCCATCTAAACATTGTCTCAATTGGAAGACCTGAAATAGTATACATTGTACTGTACGATATATATTGCCATGCAAGACAAAACATAACAATTCATTGGTTGTACTGTTACTGTATATAGTGTATTTCTATAACTATGATTTACACAGCACACGAAGTGACAAGACAGAACCTTTACCAAAGAACGTTTCACTGTGCAATGCAAAGACAAAGTTTTTAATTTTGTGGTTCGTATTGAGTAACATATCTAAATAATTTCGTAATTCACATTATAATATTGATGTTTATGTAATGAAGAATTAAAAAAAATAATTGGAATCGATTTACCGGTACTTGTAGATTATGATTATTTCTTAACGTATTCTAGCTCGATTAGGAAATCCCAAGAAAAGCCTATTAAAAATGTTTGCATATTCCATTCTGGCAAACATTTAGGTTTCCCAAAGCTCTTCTCTGCAAATTATTTATAGAACTCTCGAAACAAGCCAATCTTGAATCTGACAACAAAACATCAACTTCAAAAGCTCACCTTATCATCTGATTTATTGTCGAAATTCGCCCTCCACGCTGATTGAACGGTATGTTCCGTATTATAACCCGGGACGTCGGTAACTACTCCAATATTCTTGCACCTCATATACATAGGCTCAACGTTTCTCTTAGCATTTCGTTTCGTATTTTGCTTGGAGAAGTTTGTCATTTTCCCGGCCATTTCAAAATTCCGATACACATTGTTGTCATGAGAACAAAGGGGATACTGGGTACTGGTGGGTATATATTCGCGGGTTTTGGGGGTTATCCTGTAAGCGCACTGCGCAGAGAAGTTGTCATGATATGCATAGAATGATATGCCATAGAAGCATAAAAGTAATAGACATACTACCACTATATTTATGTGATGTGCAAAATTCTGTGTTTCCACTTTAATTTTTTTTTAAACGCCGAACCAGCGCATAAAAGGGCCCCCGTTCATGTCGGACTGCCTGACAAACTTGACAGCAGATCGGCCGAGATTGCAGTTAATATAAATTATAAAATTATATAAACACAGTGTGACTTTTTGAATTTTCTCTCCAATAATTACCGTACATTTAACAAAAATGGTGTATAAGGGATCATTCATTATTTATTCAATTTTAGGCAAAATTCAATTAGCAACTAAACAAAATGTTCTGGCCCCTGTATCACAAAAAGAAATCCAATTCACATAAATTCCTTCACATAAATTCTCTTCACATAAATTCTAAAAAATAGTAACCTCCCACTACCACCATCACCAATATATACAACCGATGTACACATGCAACAGAGCAACCATCCGGTGCTATAACCCGAACGATCCGCGGACGTGGTAGTCCATCTGTGTCACTTGTAACACACCACTTTCGTTGGTTGGGGAAATCTCGTGTTATATTTGATTGACTTATACTAGATTTTTTTTGGGTTTTTTATCTTCAATAGTTTATTTTAATTTTCTTTTAATTTGATCAATATCCATTTATTCTGTACGGGGCCGCAGCTAGGTGATCTGACCGTGAGAAAAAGGCCTAGAACTAGCGAGAAAATAGAAATCCTTTATATTGTTTTTCATCACTTATATCTTTGCTTTTCGTTGATGAAACTTGCTGAAACTTAGCAATTATGTTTGATAAACAAAATTATAAGTCTGTCATCAATTTGGAAACGAAGTAAAGTATAGTTCAAGAGAAAATTAGCCGTTTTGATCGCAAAATGGATTTCTATTTGACAACTAGTGCCAGTCTTTTTCCGTGTTTTTAGATCCTCTAGAGTAATTGGCAAGCTATTGCGGTCACCCTGGAACATGGTTTATGTTAGATATTTGTTAAATATTATTTTTAATATATGCATGCAATCTATCGTAATTTTTTTGTTTCTAAAGTATTAACTAAAATTAAATTAAATTAAATTAAAATTAAATTAAATTGAAATAAATTTAGTGTCAAGGTAATATAATATAAGTATGTGTGAAAAGGAAAATTAAAACTTAATTTTAATTGCAACCTAAAGATAATCTAGGCAAGTCAAAATCCAAACGAACTAATAATATTGCGGTTAAATTGTCAGAGTTTTAAAAAACGAGTACTTGTTGTATTAATAATTGTGGTGTCACATGATCTTTCGGCATTTTACTTCCGGTTCGATACTTTACTTTCAGTACATCAAAATATTAAAAGCCATTGAAGGAAATTTAAAAGAAATTTAATCGTTTATACGGAGTAAATATTAAGAACAAAATACAAATTTTGGTTGTAGCGAAGGCAACACTGTTTTCCAAAAATGGAAACAATGTATGCAAACCAATTTATTCCAAGTATGCTCACAAATTTTCTCAAAGTCGTCGGAAGAAGGGTTGGTGGGGGCGGCGGTAGGTTTGAGCTCACCACTTGTTTTCATTCGCACAAGTAAAACACACAAGGGAAGTACAAAAGTACGAAAGCAGTTAAGATTTATTTAAGGGGGTGATGAAACCTAAATTTACGCTCGCTACTAGTAGTAGAAAGGCTACAAAATATCAGTAACGACCTATACTGGCTATCCCAAAGTCAACTCTCCATCTCTATATGAAACGACATTATTGCTCTTATTACGGAATCCCAAAAAACGTTGTAAGGCGACTGTCATTATGTGGTTTATTTTGCCAAGTATGATATTAAGCGTATTAATTTAGTACTTGAAGCTCATTGGTTTAGGCCTGATTTCCAGTTGGCAAAATTTTTCGCGCGAAGCGAAATTTCTTTGTTCCAATTTAATTATTTATATATAAAGAATTGCGATTAGTTCTGATAGAAAGATTAAGAGACAAAAGAAAAATTCGCTTTGCGCGAGAAATATCGCTCAGTGGAAATCAGGCGTAACATCATGTTTTGCACGTTAGTCAAGTTCAGTAGAAACTCTTCTACTCGTGCGGGCTCATATTTTCAGCGGATAGCTGACACAAAATTCATCACAGCACTTCTGAACGGCTAGCTGTGTTAGGTTGTTTATGGCTAAATAGTAAATCCGCCAAATCAGTATAAACATTTTTCGTAAATAGTGACCAACAGAACTCGACATGACTTGAAACAAAAAGTTGGCGGAACGTTTGGATAAAACAAAAGTATTTATTGCATCCAATTACAAATATATCTCTGGACTTCTTGTTGTAAAGAGCCCGATGCTAGTACTAGTTAGCGGCAGATCTGTATATATACAGGGTGTATCAAAAAAAAGTACCCCTTATTGAAATCAAGCTTTTGTTAAAATATGAATGCTTTAATATTATGCTAAACCTACAGATGCGTAAAATTGAAAGCAAGACCTTAGTTTGAATACCTCAACCGTTAATTACAATGCTGAACTTAAGTGAAGCGGCAGAACTACGGCATACGTGTGCATCATCAACATGACAATTTTCTATTTCGTTTCTTTGGTTAACCAATAAAATCAAGCACCTTCTTCTTCAATGACGATATGAATTGATATGATAATCATTAATTTGACCATTTTTTTTATTACCAATTCCCAAGGGTACATGCTCTTGAACTTATCGTAAAAACCTGCATAAAACCGTAATTATACCAAGCAAGAATTCAATATAGGTGTACTTCACACACCTGTGCGTTTAATCATGCATTCAAATTCTAACAAAAGCTTGATTTCAATAGAGGGTACTTTTTTGAAATACCCTGTAAACACGAGCAATTGTAAATCTCTATACAAATCTCATCTGCCGCTAGTGTTATAACGTGCTTGTGAAATGAAACAATAGGAATTAAATTTGGAATTGTCATTAGTATGAATATTATTGATCAGGATCATTTGTAAAAAGTTAATAAATGCGTGCTAATTAGGATACAGCTGTAATAAAAGTTAAGAATACTAATTATACTAGTTGGTGCATTAATTATTGATGAATTTCACAATACATTTATGATTTTGTATTATATGCCGGTATTCATATAAGACTGGTCTAAGAAGATACGCGCACTAATGCATGGTGTCGGCACAATTAGATTTTATCAACGACATTATGCGATTGTACATTTGTACGGACCTCCGACTTTGCGTTAATACCTCAAACAATAAACAGATTACACCATGAGAAAAAAATTACAAAGCAATATAGAGAAACTGAACTTGATAATTTAGGACTAAAATGTGTGATAATTGCTATGAGATAAGAGTAAAATATGAAGTTAAGAAATTAAGTATAAAAGTCCTGGCAAGCTAATTCAACTCGCTTGCATTCCGTTGCCTTTCAACGTAAGGCTTAAACACTCTATTTCTTGGGAACGGGGTTTTTATTTGAAATTGTAGAAGAGTATCTTGCCCCAACAAGGAAAATTGAACATACTTTCCAGCGTAACAAAAACAAAACTCTACGTGAATCGTCTTGAAAAGATAATAATCCTTGTACACAATGACGCCGGTATGATTCAATAAAACCCAAACTTATTTGCTCGGTGGTTTATAGTTGTGGATTTGTAGTGTACTGGCCAGATTAGAGTAGATTATTGATAATAATTTGACTTTTTCTGGTCTGCAAAATGCTAATTAATGTTACAAATTTATATTTGGTGTGGGTTTTAATGGCTGTAGTGATTGTAACATCTCTCTCCAACACATCGGCCACTTTGACGCTAAAGACTATGTTGCCAAATACTACATCAGGTAAGATAATTTTTCATAGTGTTTTCTTCATGAATTATTACTGATTTTATAATCTAATATACAAGTATTGAGGACTTGGAAAATTTTACTGAAGTAAAGTTACAGAGTAATTTCTGTTTTATGAATAGCCAAGTATTCTCTCATCAGGACTTAAATCTTTATCTAATATATTTTCCGTTTATCTTTATTGAATTAAAGTTACAAAGTAATTTCTGTTTTATGAATAACCAAGCTATTATGTCAAGTATTCTCTCCACAGAAATTAAGTCTTTATGTAATATATTTTCCGTTTATCGAATTGTCATATTTGGTTGTTAATGTAGCTACATGCATTTAACAATTAGTCGTTAAAGGCGAGGTAAATACGTGGGGATTTATTTTCGAGTGGCAAAACAATATTTTACGAACGAGCGCAGCAAGTGAGTAAAATATTGTTTTTGACACGAGAAAATAAACCACAGATCTTCAAACTGCCGTGTAATGTTATTTTTATTATATGGATAACAAAATGAGCCAAAATAAGGGAGGGAGGTGAGGAACTTTAATTTTATACTTTACTTTGTTCAATATTTCGCTCTTCATCAGTCACTCTCAGACAGTCGCTAAAGATTTTAAGATCATGTTGTGTTTTTGGGAGTTTTTTTTTCTATTTTCTATCGAAAACTTAACCACATCATCATATGAAATCTCGACAAAACTCGTGTCGCCATCTTTGAATCAAAACAACAGACGAGTGAGCCAACATCCGGGATATTTGGAACATAATTTTTCATATCTTTACTTGTGAAAATATGAAAAATATGAGTGTCTTAGTTTCCGATAAAAAACCCGCATACATTTAATAAATGCCTATATTGAATATAGGCTTGTAACACCGAGCCTAATTCAATAATTGTTTTAGTATGAATTTCCAGGTATTCATAAATAATAGCAAAAACAATTCTAGGACTTGATGAATCACTAACAAAGAAACAATTTAATGAAACAACTGTATAATGGTATAGGCGAAAGCCTGTCTAGTCGACACGATGCGTTGTTTGCGATTGTCAAATAATACATTTCTATCAAGCAAATGGTTTGATCTTATGTTATCATAAACTTTACACCATTCTTAATTTCCATTGAATGTACCCAATGAGTACAATTCCCATTCGAGTATTTCTTTAACTTACAGATATTAACTCAAGTCATTACGGGAAGCATTTTGTTTTTGGATTTAACGAACAATATCCAATATCCCAGACACGAAATGATCTCTCTGTTTCAATAGTCGCCATCTTTGATGCAAATATAACAATCACGTCAACGCAATTGAACGGCACGTACTATTCCTATTATCTCCGACGTGGCGAGGTAAAGGATATTCAATTACCAAAAACACTGAGAATGGAGGGGACAAAGCTTGAAAACAAAGGAATAGAAGTGAATTCTACTGGATATATTGGTGTTGTTTGTTTAAACCATGATGACAGAACATCCGACGGGTTCCGACCATTACCGACGAACGCTCTCGGAAAACGTTATGTGATTGCATCAAGTAAATCCGATAAATTTTCAGCTTTTGGTATAACTTCCTGGAAACCGAATACAGAAATTACCGTGAAAATAAATGGCGGTAGAACAATTACCTACGAAGGAGTACAATATAGCAATCCATTTAGCATAACGCTGCAGAAATTGGAGACGTTTCATGTAATTGATGCATACGACTTATCAGGGACAATTATTGAAGCAAATCAGCCCGTAGCTGTTGTATCAGGCAATACGTGTGGCTTTTCCACCGACTCTGGAAAGTGTGACACACAAACAGCGTTCCTTTTGCCTTTTAAAAACTGGGGAAAAAGCTTTATAGTTGGCACGATAGATAAACCTGACAACCACGGGAATTTTTTCCGCGTTTTTGCTTTTGAGAATGCGACCATTCTGCAATATTGGGGCATGGAATACATTTTATCAAAAGGGGAATACAAGGAAATTCCAGTAAGGAAAACTGATTCCGCTTTCAAAATTGACTGCACAAAGCCATGCCAGGTTATTCACTTCATAAAAGGTTCTAGCAGTACAACTGAAAAACAGTCCATTGATTCATCTATGACCGTTGTTCCTTCGTTAACCCAATACCGTTCGAACTACACCGTGGTGTTTAATACGCCACAT
>JAOBAZ010150879.1:0-10778 GCA_026546875.1 Pteroeides caledonicum | reverse complement strand
TATGCTATGCTATGCTATGCTATGCTATGCTATGCTATGCTATGCTATGCTATGCTATGCTATGCTATGCTATGCTAGGCTGGGTTATTCTGTGATGTACAATGCTGTGCTTAGTGTCCCGTTGCGCTCTGTCGTGCTGCACTGCACTATAATTCGGCAACATTTCAAACGGTACCAAACTGCTTTGCAAAGCTAAAGTGCTTCAGTTACCAATAATCCAATCATTTTTAGGTAAATCATCAGAACACGACGAAAAATCACACAGAAAAACCAAACGGCGAATAGAAAATAGAGAAGAAAAGCAAGTTTTTTAGTATTTTGTTGTAACATTTATTTTTGAGTACTACATTAAAAAAATGTTAAAAATACTCAACACATGTTTACTTTATTTTAAGGCACTATATATATAATTTAATTTGGAAATGAGTTGTCTAAACTCTTCATTTCTTGTTTTACTGTAGCGAAAATGAATACAGTCCCAAAAAATACAAAAGCAAACATGAACATGACCGAAAGGATAGCAAACATACAAGGGAAATTAATAGGGAATCAGAAACATCAAAGAATTGCGATAAAGAACCATGTTGGATGGCTCCGCTTATTAGAGTTCGAGTTATTAGTAAAAGTTTTAAAAAAGGAAAATATTATCACAAGAAGGTAAGCGTCCGTCCGTGTATCAGCCCGTTTGTCCGTGTATCAGTCCGTCAGTCCGTCCGTCTGTCTGTGTTCCATGTGTTACAGTTGATGTTAACTTTTAAGGTTGTTATTCAAGACGTAATTAGTAGAACGAGCTGTACATGTAAAACAGACGAAGGGCGGCTTTTAGAAGGTATGTTGTTTCATTGCTTACCCTAATCATTTAGTTCTACCCAATTTTACGAGGTGGCATAAAAAAATTATGTTGTATTATAATGTTTCAGACGTTCCTCAAAGTGTTCTTGAGACAGTCATACCGAAAGGTCACTCGCGATTTGTACTTTTTGTACAAGGAAAATATAAAGGATTGGTAAGATGATGATGTAATGATGTAATTAATATGTTGCCATGGAAGCGATGTAACTAATGATACTCCTTACAAATGCAATTTTATACAATTACCTAATGGGTAGCGTGTTTGGATAGCTTTATCCAAACACGCTGGGATGTTGCGAGAGATGAAAAAGTGTTTTCGTTAAGCTTTTCTCAACTCGAGCAATATCCCAAGTGTTTGGATATAAAACTATCCAAACATGCTACCCATTAGGTAATTGTTTTATAAAATAACAACAACAAATTTTCTCCAAATTTTATTGTAAGCGAAAGTGGCTTTAACCCGTGTTTGGATCGTGTTATCACTGATTGGTTAATAACACGGTTATTAGCCAATCAGCGCGCCTGTTGCACATATGTTATTTTATAATTCTATTTTCTTGCAAGTTCCAGGCATATTGCTCACGGTGATCGAATCAGGTAGACAGTGGATTAAATTATCTAGCTCGTCTTACCAACAAATTTATAATTTTGTTTATCAAACGTAATTATTAATTTTCAACAAGTTTCATCAAGTGATCAAAAACAGCAAAATGGATTTCTATTCTTTTGTTAGTCTCAGGCCTATTGCTCAAATCACTACATTTGTCACAACGACTTCTAATTATCAATTAGTCGCCGAAAGCGAGGTGATTATGTACAAGCCATAATTATAGTAATTTTGAAATCAACGGCATTCCTAGTAATCTGATTGGTTAAAAATGGTGCAATTAAACCCCAAATCGCATCGTTTTGAAGCATTAACGCGTCATTTTTTAGCCATTCAAATAAAGCCCTTTAAGAAAGCAGCCAATCAGTTTTAGGCTGGCTAGCAAATGAGAAATGGTACAAGATTTAATTTTAACCCTATTTTCAATTTTTACTTTTTTAATGTAAATAAAATTTCAGGTTAAAAAGTAATAAATTATGATTGCAGTGTGTATTTGTGTGATCTCAAAATGAATACAATTAAATGGTAATTACACTTCATTTCGTGCAATTTTGGACTGAAATCGAACTTGTGATTACAAATCACACTCCCACTACACGGTCGAACAATTTCGGAATCACTCATTTGATTTCAATCCAAGTTGCACTCCACTCAGTGCAATTACCATTATATTTACTGAGCCGAAAGCGAAGTGAATATAGGCTTCTAATCACCAAGCCGAGGCGACCAATTGTTTTAGTATAAATTTCCAGGTTGTTATGGATCGGCACAATTTTATAAAAATTCGCTTCAAATTGATTATTGACACTGACTATCACTTCAGAGGCAGTGAATCCTGACCAATCAGAATACAGAAACACCTGGAAATTTACACTAAATTGAAATTATGGCCTGGTAAGGTATCGTAGAAGGGCAATATTAATATATAAAAAACAATTATTAAATATTTTGCAGTATTCTCCAAAAAATGGAATACCAAGTAATGGATTTTTAGTTGGTAAATAAATAATGATAAGAACCTATTATTGCTTATGTCAAAGTGCTTTTTGCCTGACTTGGAAAATTAGATGGTTCTTCTATGCGGGTTTTTACTGTACTTGCAAACTACTTGTACAATATATACAAAAAACCAAACAAGTATAAATAATTAAAACATTAAATAGTTAAAACCTACTCGTTTAAATACTTGAAACGCGACGTATTCATTCAATAATAATTTCTTTTAGCTCATATTCTTCCCCGTGGTTTGCCACATTGTCCGGACTGTGGTGCTTGCACGTACTCTTCTGTGGGCAGCTATCAAACTCTTTTATTTTCTCTTCAGGTGCACTTACGGTGACTGCGTTTAACTGATCATCTGCTGCTTCTTCGCCATTTTTCTCCCATTTCTTCGACATGGATTCGAACTCTCGAAACTCATGTTCGCTTTTGTAAAAGTAGGTGAAGTTTGACACGATGACGGGTACTGGAAGAGCAATGGTCAACACACCGGAGAGTGCGCAGATCGAACCCACCAGTTTCCCCAGGGGCGTTTTTGGGTACATGTCACCATAACCAACGGTTGTCATGGTAACAACAGACCACCAGAACGCGTCAGGGATGCTGGTGAAGAAAGTGTCCGGCACGTTGCCCTCCGCGTAATAAATGGCGCTGGAGAACAGGACAACAACAATGATCATGAAAAAGATGAGCATTCCAAGCTCTCGCATGCTTGCTCGTAACGTTTGACCGAGAATCTGAAGACCTTTGGAATGACGCGATAGCTTGAAGATGCGAAAAACGCGAACAAGACGGATGACTCGGAGGACTGCGAACGAACTGCCTGACGCCCCATCCATGGGCAGCGTAATATAGTAAGGCAAGATGGCGACAAGGTCAATGATATTCAAAAACGATTTGGCAAACTTAACTTTTTCTGGCGACGAGATAAGACGAACTACATACTCTAAAGTAAACCAAACTATACAAACAATTTCGATGCTGACCCATGGTTGTTCCTTCTTCGAGCACGACTTCTCTTCGTTGCAGCGAAATTCTGGCAGGCTTTCCAGGCAAAATGTGACAATGGAGACTAATATGACAAACACGGACCAAAATGCCAAAACTCGAGCAAACGAAGAGCTGTCTGGATGTTCGAAAAGTTGCCAAGCTTGACGTTGCCATTTGTTTAATGGTAATATATTCCTATCTGAGCCTGCAGACCCAGGTATTTCAAAAAGCTGGTTCATAGCCACGGAGCCCAACTCGAAAAACTTTATCTCTCCGGCGATGATGCGCGTGGGTACATTCTCCGGTCGGAAGATCTCACCGTCGTTTTGGTAGTAACCAAGTATGGCTTCAAAGGCTGAGCGATTCCTGTCAAAGAAGTATTCGCCAAGTTGCTTGTCGAGATATTGTTCACGTCTTGTCGGTGAGCCGAGCAATGTGTCTGGGAACTTTTCCAGAGTTTCCAAATATGTTTCAAAGCGAAGGCCACTGATGTTGATAATAACTTTTCTGTTCTGCTTTCTCGCTGGCGATAGTTCGTTGGCATTGTTTGTGTTCGCCGTTGTTATCTCGGGGTTTGGACCGTTTGGCAGCAAAGATGTTGTTTCGGTCATGTTGTTTATTTGTCGAGCGCTGGCCGCTAGCCGACTGTTTTATAACACTAACTCTAACTCTTACACAACTCTAGTGCTGTGTCCTAAATAAAACTTTCAAACAAAATAGACAGTTTTGTCGAATGAACTCACCCAAACGTGCAGCACACTTGTGTTGCTGTTCACAGCACCGCGGTTAAATCCAACATTGAACGTTCAAACGATCAGAAGTAGAAAAGCAGCGGACTTGCACTCGTCACACGTATGTTGCTGTCAGTTTAGTTAGCGGTACACCTGCGTGTAGTGCAGATATACGCGAGCGGTGATGTGGGCGAACAACAGTTTTGCATTGCAAATAAGTTATTTGACTGTGCGCTTGAATCAATAATTAAATGCCACATTACCTTAACATAGGCGTTTTAAAGTCGAACTCTCAAATATCGCGGCAGGATTAATATTTCATCATCTCGCTATAAGCCTAGCCTTCTCGTCTGGTTTAATTTCAACATTTGACCAAAAGTAATATTTAATCTTCGGCACATAATTTGTGCTAAATTATTCAGAAACAGCCGATCTATTTACGATCGTATCTGCATGACAAAAGAGACTCCAAACGCTAATTGCAAAAATCATTATATAGTGTAACTTGTGCGAGAAACAACTCTGTTATATATACGCAGCATTTGCCGTGCAAAAAAAAAATCCATTGACCCAGGACACTAAGTGATCCCTCGTTACTGTACGGTTTCCATATTTTAAAATATTGAACTGGAACCGTCAGGTTTTACGCGATAATTGAATTACGTCTCTGTAAGTCCAACCAAGCTGTTTGTTTATGTGTTGTTGATGGGTACGAATTTCATTCGAGTGTATTTTTGAAAACACCGTTAACTGCAGGAGTTCAGGCATTCAATAAACCGTTCACAATATGCGGTGGGAGTTTGTACCGAGAAAAATGTACAGATCAGGTGCCGAGTTCTGGCTTGTATATACGTGATCTGCTGTATTACGAATTTGTGATGTGGCCAGATGAATAGAAATATATTACGATGGACGAGTGAACTAATATGCGACAGAATCCTGCAACATAATTAATTTTACAGAACTAAGCTACTTATAATGATACCATCTATTATTCGAATCGCTCAAGGTCGAAGTCAGTATATAAATTGTCGACCTACAACGTACCTTGGCGTCTTACGCATATTTTTTCTACAAAACCACTTGGAATTTTCCGACGTTTTCAAGATTATACAGTTTGTTTGCCAGTTACTTTTTAGACCACTTTCAGTACCGTTTGTTTATAAGCTTTGAGCGTTTTATATAGCCAGTCGCCTTTGATTTGATTAAACTCGTTATAATTCATTTTGTTTATTTAGCTAAATTTATATGCGTCGATTTTTTGGAATTTAAGAGACACTTATACTCAAGCTGACATGAACACTAGACGACAAATACTCCAAAATGGCAGGACTAAACAGTGCTGTAAAAATGAATTTCTTATTTACTTTAATGACATTGACCACTTTAGTACTTTTGAAAGCACTAAATTATTAATTGATGTGTATTCACGGAGGTCACGAATTTTATTGAGGGCAATACGGAGGGAATGAAAGGTAGTTCGTACGTCAAACATGATTGTTATATACTACTTAAATTGTGGTATAGGTCTTGTATCGCTGTTTCAATCACCGAGATTAGCAAAATATTACTAACTATATCAAAATATTTCATCGAATTCTTGTATGTTTGTCTTACTTTATAACAAGTGAAAGCAATAACTCAATTTATTCCTGATAAAAATAAAAGATCTTAAAAAAATCATTACGACCAAGTAAGCGCTGTGAGTACAAGTTGGCAACTTCCTGTTACTCTAAGTAACAAATTATCAAAATGTCATCAGTTTTGCTATAATACATTATTTATTGGTTGCTATATATATACATAATGATAGTCCAACCAGCAGGTATATATATGCAACGTTACGCTTAGCTGATATGGAATGAGGATCGTGAGGTCGTTTTAATGTCTACGAATAAGCTGCTTCATGGTTTGGCAAAATCCTCCTGACTTTCATAGTAAAAATTTGAAAGTCATCAAAGATCAAAAGACAGCTTAACATCTTAAACAATTCTTTCAAACTATGAGATCTTATTAACATGATCCCCGTGTTATAATTGTTGTTTCAACTTTACACCTCAACCCTCTGACTTATTTCAATACATCAAAACGAACTCACGCCTTATTGCATCCCGGCTTAGCGAGGCCATGTAAACAGCCCTTTAACAAAATGTAATATTAAATAATTATAAGCAGCATGTATGTACTGGGCAACGAAATTTACCTCCACAAAGAGAAATACTGAGACATGTACACCTGCATACGTTTCTCTCTCTATATATGTATTTATATACCTGTATATGGATGGCTTTTTACAAGCATTCATAATGTCTTGTTTTAACTTGAATTTGAATTTGTTTCAACAGGAAGCAAAAAAAGACTTCTCATAAGCATTTCCAGTTCAGTATGCCACACTCTGAAAGTTCATTTAAAAATAACCCAAGTATAATATTTGAAAGATAATTATACGACGCTCTGTAGGTCCGATGATAAATCCTAGCACGTTTGTATAAATACAAACTATTGCTTATAGTCAATACACTGAACTGCGCAGGAGAGCTAACATGACGACATACAACCTGAACCAATTTCTGTTCTTATAACGCAATAAATTTTTACGCATATTTATTTTTTACAATATTGAATTTAAGAAAAGGCAGAAATTTAGTTGATGTTTTTTATTATTTGTGAGGCACAAAAACGCGAATTCCTGGAAATACGGTACTAAAGGAAAGTAGTTTTAGCTAGAATTTGTTTTTTCACTTTACATTTTTCACAATGAAGTAAGAGGTTGACGATTGTAACTGTCATCGGAACTACGGGTGTGTAATCAAAGTGGTTGCACAATTTTTCATTTTTGGTTGGCTTATGACAATGGCGAAGAACGTGTTGATTATAGTTATCAAAAAATAGTTACGGTACCCGTACAGTATACTGCCGAACAACATCCCAATGTGCTAAAGCATAATAAACTTATATAGCTATTGACAAAAGCCATTGCAAATTAGTATAAATCAACCGTAGTGGTCTATTACAAATGCTCGAAGCTTTATGCTTTATAATCAGTTTCTACTTACACAAGCACGAATGCCAAGAAAACACTAAAACAATGAGCAAATTAACGAGAATAAGAACTATCTCTTGCCAGTAAAAAATATAGCTTAATATCAAGCGGTTATCAATGGCATGGCCGAGCACGAGGTAAAGATTGACAGCTCTCGTGGACTATCGGAAGTAAATTGGACCATCGGACAATGCCATGCGCTGATTGGCTCCAAGCTAACAGCTAACAACTAACAAGACGACAACAATATGCTGTCGTTAGGCAGTATAAACAAATATAGTAAGTCCATCATAAAGTGGTTGAGGGACCCATAAAGATCACATAAAGTGAGATTTTGATGTATTTAGGAGTTAAAGTGTTCACAACTTACCACGGTGGATCGAATAATACTAACTATTTATTAACCGAACGTGAGGTCCGTACAGGAAAATATTTTGCTTGAGATCTTTTGAGTACAGACCGAGCCCAAAGGGCGAGGTTTGTTTAGTATCAAAGCAAAATATTTTACCGTACAGACCGAGTTATATGTTAATAAGCCGAGTTTATTATATCTCTTAACTACAAGTGCTAACGACATTCACGTTGTTGACATGTCGACGGTGTTGCGAGGCTTACTTTCTTTCTCCGACTCTGGTGTACTCTATCTCAGTAGCATTAATCTATGTCTGTTACTTCCTCCGTATAATAGCTAATTGGTCGGCCATTTTTCGTTATTTCGTTTAATCTTACTTACTAATTGTTTCGCTTAGTTTGTTGTTTTCATGCTGGTCCGTACGCCAGTTCCGTACGGGAAATTATTATATGACTAGTATAGTTCATCGGTCTATTCACTAAAATCAAGCATTCTGATTGGTTCCTGAGCGGTCGGTGACCAACATTACGGATCGGCCAGGTTCGGCGGACATTTTTGATCGTTTTTAGTCATATAATAAATAGTTTATTGACTGAGCTTGTTCAGTCCGTACAGTGGGGGTACTGGATTGTATGGACTTTGCCTAAAGGCTCGGTCCATACAAGCGAAAAAAGAACTCGACCAGTATCCTCCTATACGGACCTCTCGTTCAGTCAATAACATATATGCACGGACCCGCACGTAAGCCATTCAGCGTTCAATTACGCGAGTTCGGACTCGCCGACATATAATAAAGTAAAAAAATGTTTACTTTGCAACTTCTGAAAATACAGACTGTACAGCAACCTCAAATATTCCTGGTAAACGGCATTCTTAAACAAGATGTATGTAAAAACATATACATGTGTTAAAAAGATAATTTTACTCTAACATTAACATTATATATGTATGATATCAGGCATTAAATGATATCTTTTAGGCCAAAGTTATATGATTTATATACGCACGTACATATAAATCCTTCGATGGCGGTATTTGAAACATACAGTGTGTCCGGCGGCGTCCATACTGGGCCCCTAGCCAAGATAAAATAGCCAAGCTCCCTTAGACTTTTTAACCCAGGGGGCCGTGGCTATGGCCAGGCTAAGGCCTTAGAAGTTACTGAGTATGTCCTCAAGAAACGGAACCAATCAGAAAAAATATACATGCATTAGCCAAACTTACTTTAACTCCTTATTTAGCCGGATGATTAGCCAGACTAACCCATTTAACAGTCCTGTCAGACAATAAAGGGCTAAGAAAGAGTTTTGGAAATAATTGTCCCCTTGTCTTTTCAATGTTTTCAGCAACAAAAATCGTATTTAGGAAATATGTTTTGAGTAGAGAATACATGCTGAAATGCGCGACCGTAAAATATATTTATTATTATTAAATATAAATCAACATAGACACGCAAATTTCCAAGAGAAATATTCAGCATACCTCAAAAAAACGCTCATTTTTACCCAGTGCTCCTCATGTTACAAATGTCTTGACAACAAGGTCACTAGACAACGCACAACACAAAGCTGATTGTTTTGGGAAATTAATGCGATATGAATTCAATTCGTTTATTTTGTTTTGCGACGTCACTTCATCTGAGTAAATATCGGGGTCAATTCATAAAACAAGCATGCAAATTTATTTTTTCTACAACGAACACATTCTTCGGACATTTCAGCCTACTTTATTCAATGTCAGATCGAAAACGACTTTTTGCCAAAAAAAAATTTGTATTCCTCATTCAGAATAAATTATGAACATGGATTTTGCCGCCAATTATTTCGCAACTTGGCCGAGCTCAAACAACATAGGATTGGGACCTAGCGTCTTCGACGCAGGTATAGCTATAACCTGCAAACAGTCTAATACATGTCAATGTACAGCATGACATTCGTACCACCATGCACACCTGAATTAAACAAATATTAAATCTGCCCTCGGCGAAATGGCTTGGTTATGCTTCATGTAAGACCTCAACGTCTACAATTATTGAAGCCGAGAATGATATTGTTCCAGGTAGTTTTCTGTTTGAGGACGCGTTTATTAGCGCATGCGCTATCCAAACTTATTATTTAAAATGAAAATGTCTCTAGATTTTTGAAATTATCTTTATTCTGTAAAATCACACAATAAGGTTTCAAGTAAATATGATAGAGGTACATACATTAACAGCAAAAAGGAGTTGTCAGTTTTAATGTCCACAATGTGAACCGTAGTCTAGATTAATGATGTATGACGTCATAACGATGACCCAATGCTGGTACTCGGTGGTGTTCAACAGAGCCAAGCGAGCAAAATGCACATTAACCCTTTCTGGACTGTGGGTTCACCTTAGGCAAGTAAAATCGTTTGGCGTTGGCCTACGTAAAATAGTCTGGCGTTGGCCTACGTAAAATAATTAAAGTCGATCGCCGCCTGGAAAGGGTTAACGAGATAGTTTTTAACCCTTTCTGGACCGTGGGTTCACCTTGAGCAAGTAAAATCGTCTGGCGTTGGCCTAAAAGACGATTGCGGCCTGGAAAGGGTTAACCACCGACAGATGGACGTCAACGCCGAAGTGTTGTCAAAGCTTGTAAATATTGTTGTCCTCAGCTTTTCAAAACGTTCACAGTTGTCACAGGTACGTGAGTTATCGTTATGATGTCACGGAACATGTAATGAATAGCTGAAAGATCGCAGCCACTCTTTCCTAAGGCCCCGTCCACACGTATCCGGATAAATTTGAAAACGGATAAATATTTATACGGTTACGAATTCCGTCCACACGTACCCGGCGTTTTCGCCCACTGAAAACGGATAAATATGAAAATGCTCTCTAGTGGATACCTTTGAAAACGCCGGATTCATGTGGACGGCTTATCCGGATAAATTTGAAAACAATTTGAAAACGATGACGTAACGTTTCAATCCCCAGCCCAACACACGCTCTCCTGTGTTGGACTGGGCTTGAAATAAAACACTTCTTAAAACAAGCCGAACAAACAAGCTGTAGCTTCGATACTAATGGGGCTTATTTCAAGCCTTGTGGCTTATTTTCAGCTTCATATTGTCATTCATATTGAATTATCAAGCAGATTATCCGAAGAAGCGCAGAAATGTAATTATATGTAGTTTATTTTTCGTAGACTTTATTGCAAGAGCGCGTTCCTGTGAATTTACTTG
>JAOBAZ010150657.1:0-10783 GCA_026546875.1 Pteroeides caledonicum | reverse complement strand
GTCTGTCTGTCTGTCTGTCTGTCTGTCTGTCTGTCTGTCTGTCTGTCTGTCTGTCTGTCTGTCTGTCTGTCTGTCAATCAGTCCCCATATTAGTCTAATATATGCATGAATGACAAAGCAATTACTTGTGGAATTAAGCACACATATGCGCAGTTGATTTTGTTGAACCAAAACACGCGTACGCGTCATTAGTATTGGGTAATTGTTTGACTTGAAATATAAATACCGACCGCAGACGTAGCAAATGAGATGGCAGAAAAGCCTAAATATGATTTCGGACCGCAAGAAAAAATAATTGTCTGTACTGTCTTTAAAAATAATTTCGGACTGCAAGAAAAAATAATTGTACGTATTACCTTTAAAAATGATTTCGGAAAATGACCAATGCGCATAATCACAGCCTCTTTTACTAAGGATCAGTTGAACGTTCCCAAGGTAAGACCAGCCAGAAGGTTGCAAACATAATAAGCTCTTTTGGTGTTGAATTGCAGAAGTCACTGTCAAGTCAAACACAACATTATCGTCGCCACAAACATCACTAAGTACTAGAGATGTTCCCTCTTTTGCTGGATCATCAACGGGTCGTATACACTTGGCTTGCTGCTTTATTACTCCATCTAAGAGCCACTCAAACCCAGAAGATGCAATATTGCAGTCGGGTGAGACGGTTAAAAGGTCACCCTGATTACTGATGCAATAACAAGGTTGAACAGTTGGTAAAACTGTAAAGATAACAAAAAATTAAAAGAGAACTGAATGCTACTTTTGGTGCCCTTTCTTAGAATCTCAAAACTTTTTTTACGATAATACGTCGTTTTTAAAACACGAAGCTTTTTTGAAACATGAGGCATATTGGTTTCGAAATGTGATGCCAAATTCCACAAAATTCATCGCTCGGACTAAACTACCTGTGCGCGATTTTTAGTTGTCAGCGGGAATATGTGACCTTGGCTAGGATACTCATGCCACATCACTGGTCTTTATGTTACCTGTATCGGCCGAACTAAGCTCTTGCGTAACCTCATTGGCGGTAATATTTAAAGAACAAGAGAAAGCCTATTTACACTTAGTAAATAAGCGATGACATCAACAATAACTGGCTGTATAAAAGGAAACTTGTTACGATTACAACGCACCCCCCCAATGAAGACACTAAACAGGAGTGTCAAAACGTTGGGCGATGAATAATAACTTCTAAGTTACATTGTATAAACCTTAAAATCAGAGTGGCGTTACAAATGTCGAATCGATCACCTGATTGCTGTGAACTTGTAACTATGCGTTATTTACCAAAAAAAGGTTTATTTTTGTTAATTTTGCGCTCTCTGTGTCAGACGTAATCAAAAAAGGCTCTCATATTTTGGATACTTTACGAGACATTTAAGGCCGGCAACTATCTAACTCAGCAGAGAAGTGTACTGATTAGTGGCCAACATCTTTTCACAATTAAAATAATTTTTTGTTCAATTTCCTCTTTCACCGCTCAAAATAGAATAATAACCCGCATACATGAACAACCATTTTCAGGGTTCAGGTTAATTGGGTTCTTATATATCCATACCATACCATACCATACCATACCAGACCAGACCACAACACACCATACCATACCATACCAGACCACACCACACCACACCATACCATACCATACCATACCATACCATACCATACCATACCATACAATTCCATATTACCAAACCATACCATATACCATACCATATACCATACCCGGGTATTTTAGGTAAAATGAGATCTTAGTGGAATACCACAGTAAACCCACAGGCTGTTTGTAGTATGAAACTGAAATGGGAAGAATTTTTATATATAAGAACAATTTTCAATTTTCAGGGTGAATGTGTTCTTATATATATATGCTCCTTTTTTACCAAACTTCAGCCTGGGTGTTCTTAATCCATATGTTCTTGTTTGCGGGTTTTTACTGTAAGCCTCATTCTGGCCAAAACCTCACATTTATAAGAACTATAAGCTCCCATAAGATTTGTGTCACATTTGGGCTATCGTTTACGAAGTCTTTGATGTTTTGCTGCCAGTGGGGGCCAGGAAACAAGTATAGCAATTAGAAAGGTATAGCCAATCCAATTAATATAGAGATCAGTGTTCGATATCTATGCTTCACTTGCCCGTTTTAGATGGTGAAAGTGTTAACGCACAAAAGCAGCATGGTACATCATCTTTGCTTTATATTTCTTATATATTACGCTGTATCGTAACCAGTGAGCTCCCTACAGTTAACCGGAGAGCTAGCAGCGTACTAAAAGGTGTAGCTAGACCCTGTATCTGAAACAAGATTTTCGATGAGGATCGAGGTTTATATTTTCAACGGCTTTTGGTATTTAGACTTAACTGTTTAAACTTTCCTAATCTACCAAGTCCACAGGTTTGTAAGCAGTACTATCTATCTCCTTTATCTGCCAACACGAAGATAGCTTCATAAATATATATAATACATACACTTGTCTTCGTATATACTTATTGTATGGTATTAATGAAGTTATGGCATTTGCCGAGTTCACGCAAATTATGGAAAAATTCGAGTAGGTTTGGTGTATTGAGATCAGAAAAAATGTGTTAACATACATAAATACATGTATTCAAAACTTAATGGTTCCTGATGATAATTTTGTACAAAAGTGCAGTCGAAATTTTGCAAACACTTGCCGTTAAAACGTTTCAACAAAATGTTCGTGGCAACGACCGTGTTCAACTGACGTCGAAGATCACGTCAGCTGGCTTCACTTCTTGATAGACTAGATGATTTGTGGCTAGATCTTTAGTTAACAGTATGCAGCTTACTTACCATCACCTACATCATGACACAACGGCTGACTTATATACTTTGCGAAATAGCGCTCCTCCGGGGCAACTTCGTACCTAGGCTCTCTCCTCTAACGCTCCTACGTCGCTGCAGAAGAGACGTAGGAGCGTAAGAGGAGAGAGCCTGGAACGAGGTTGGTCCCGGGGCTGGTCCGATTTTTGCGCATTTCCAAACACTGCTGCAGGTGTATATCCTCAATCAAACCCCTATGATATGATTAGATGAACATATTTTGCGAAGCATAAAACTAACCTTTGACTTGCGGGAGTGCAGGAACGGGCGTAGTTTGACATTGGCCATCCAAAATAAAGTAAACATTTTTAATGGCTATGTCACTCAAATAACCATCTCCAGCAATAGCTTCAAATGTAATCTTTAGTTACAAGCACAAAAGTAATACATTAGTGAAATGTAGCAAAATAAACCTCCAAATAGGTATTTGGTATATAAGTATTTAGTTGGTGGGGTTGTATTTTTTGTAGTTCTTGAAATGAATACCCGAGAATGTTCATTTTTTTCTAAATATCAGCCGAACTGAGAGGATTCGAATGATATATGGTAATTTTTCACCCAGGTCGAGGTGAATATAAGCGAATATTTACCTAGGCGCAACCGAGGTAAATGTGCACTACTTAAACAGTGTGTCTGAAGTTATTATGCAAACCAGTCTTATTTAGTCTACTCTAGTTCTTATGTATAAATTTATTTGAAGCCTCTTCACGGATGAAATGATGGCATTTCACAACCAACACAAACGTTTAATTTTGCTAGGTTAATTATTTTACGAAAACCCAAATATGGTGTCTGAATTTATTATGCAAACCCATTACAAGAGTTCATATTCGCAGCAACTGGGACAAATAAACACCCAATATGACACACAAGAAAAATATCTTATTCAAATGCAACTTATATCAACATGTTACATACATAACAGATGCGAACACACCAGTATCTTTGAATTATTTCCATTCCAACATGTCCGCATTTTTCTCAAACGCTAATATCACACGTTCGTCGAGAGAATTTGTGAGACTTTCAATTTCTTTGGACTTTACATCTTTACACGTTGTGTGAATAGTATTCCAAAGATCTGCTTTATTGTCGTACTGCCTACCACCAGCATACATCGTCTTCTTCACGATTGCACATAGCCTCTCGCAGGAGGCCACGGCATCAACTTTTTACCAGAGATTCCTTTTCGCTCGAAAAATTGGCCAGTTGCATTGGCAGCATATGACGGGGCATTATCATGCATCAATACACAATTGGTCTTAAAGAACGACTTTGAGTCTTAAAGAATGTTTTGTCTAAAAATTGACAATAACTTTGACTGATCAACTTTACGCCGCCATCAACTTTACACGACCAAATACGTTTATCATCATGAATGCTAGCCCACATCATGATGCCACCCCACCTTGCTGTCGTGTCTTACTTATTGGTCCAACCTTTTGACCATCCATCGGGCCCATCTAACTTAACCATTCTTTCGTCAGTGAACACTACCTTGCTGTAGTTTGTTTTCGTATTGTCCTTAGCTTACGCTTTGCGTTTGTCCTTGCTTTAGAGCTTGCCTTTGTCCTTGCAAAGTTGGCCTTCGATTGGATTTCCTAATGGGGCCCATTCTACACCCCTAATCTCGTTTGAGGTTTGCAATTCCTGCTCAGCAACGGATGATTTGCCATAGTTCTCTTTAATTGTCGTACGTCACGGTTGGAAATGTCCTTGAATCCTATCCTTTTTTTGCGTTTTCGTTTGTAAAGAATGTTACCAGCAGCCTTTTTTACTGTTCTATGGTGCCTCTTCAGCATCTTCGAGATTTGACGTGTAGTCATGCCACTTTTTAGATTTGTGACAATTTGTCGTTAAGTCTTTGCATCTTCCCATTTTTACAGCAAACCAGTTCGCTGTGAGTGATAACTTAACTGAAAACTGCATGAACTCATAACTGGGATAATTTGCATAATAAATTCAGACACCATATTGGGATTTTCGTAAAATAATTTATCAACCATAACAAAATTAAACGTTTGTGTTGGTTAGAAAATGCCATCATTTTATCCGTGAGGAGGGCTCAAATAAATTTATACATAAGGACTGGAGTAGACTAAATAAAACTGATTTGCATAATAACTTCAGACACACTGTATTCACCAGGACTGAGGTGAATAATTATTAAAGTATTTTTTCTACTATTTCGTAGTTTTAGAACTCACTTTTTCCGATACTTTTCAATTTCTTTTTTGTGACATGAGCAAATTCCTTAAACGCCACTGGCCGGTGAATATAATGTTTTATGAAAAATGTTTTAGCCAAATAGCAGCCTTAGAATCTGATATCGCCTCTCAACAAATACTATATAACATTCTTACAAGAGATAAAAGCTACCGAGATATTGAATTTGAAACATGGCAAAATATTGCTTTTTCGAGAACTTAGCGGGGGAAAAAAGTATGTGCTGTTGTGTGGTTGACCAAAAATACGACTACTTTTATGCAATATTTAAAATCCTGAGGGAGAAGTAATAAAGGTTGGACCAGATTTCAAGTCCACGTAGTTTGATCCAGTCCGAGGAGAAGTCGAGGACTGGATCAAACTGCAAAGACTTGAAATCTGGTCCAGTCCGAATTGAAGATTTTGGAATAACATCAAAAAAAAAATGATTTCTGGAGTGAATTAATTTTGATCCAATCCTAGGACTGGTCAAAATTTTTTATCAGGTATTCTGTACTATCATGTGACTGAAACAGAGCAGTGTGATTAGTTAATTTCCTCAAGAATTATTATATGAGTTTTTGATGTAATATTTCAAATTCGACTATGAGGACTGGACCAATTTTGAAGCCCGCGCAGTTTGATCCAGACCGAGGCAAAGCCGAGGACTGGATCAAACTGCACGAACTTGAAATCTACTGTATATCTACTTCCTATCCCGATGTGTCGTCATCACTCTTTATTCTACCCAGACATTTTACTCCCGGTCAAATTAAAAAAACCGACTTTGAATTTCAATATCTACGTAAGTCTTGATCCAATGGAAAAAAGATATACATTCTTCTCGCCTCAGTACAGCCGATTTTTAGATATGCACTTTAAGTCGTTGATTGATAGTTGTCTGATTTTTGAAAAATGTTCGGTCGATTTTGTAATGTGCTTCTAACACTAGTAATACGGTTGCAGGAATCATTCACTTCAGTAAGCGAAATGATAGAACGTTAAAATATATGTACTATATACCTCGCTATAGTCTTCGGGAGCATTTGGTTCAATTTTCACCATTGCCGAGTGCCATTCATTACCTTGGTCACCAGCCAGACGCCATAGCATGGATCTTTCATTTGCACTAGGTCCAAAAACGTTCAACCTTCCCATGGTAGCACCATGCATGTGATACTCAAAATAGAGGCAATTAAAATTGGTGGTGATGAGGAATTTCAAACTAGTACTGAAACCTTCTTCCACTGGATAGGAGGACTCAAGATAGAAGAAATGGTGCAATGATAATTCTATAATGTCAGAAAATATATTGTGATGAACATTACTTGGGCATCAGCAGTGAAACATCTCATTAGAGACATTTAGCTTGACGTTTTTGGTTGAACAGCAAAGTGCAAACCACGGCTTGACCCGAAGGTTTTGCTGTTTGACGTTTGCGGTTCAAACCGTCGACCTCGCCATTTTGTCATTAAAGTTTTGCCTGACCTCAGCTAAGCTAATATGTAAACAGACTGTTGACTTCCATTACAATAAAGTTTAATGCAAATAAGTCATCCTTTGACAAATGCTGTTATACCTAACAAACTATTGGGATTGTTAAGAGAGTGTTGCCAATAACGTTTTTGGTATACAACGTGTGGTACGGGAGAGATTTTACGAAATCAGTGATAACTAGAATTGTTTTTGTAAGTTAAGGCAAAACAGCAAACTCTTTCGAATAATTTAGCGGTATTGTTGCATACTTTTCACACCTTCTTGGTATACTACGCCACAACTTGATAAAACGTCCGCTAATAAACCGAAATATGAGCCGACGAACAGAAGACTCAAAATTAAAAAAACCCAATTTTTAAAGAAATACAGAAGATGTAAACGAAAAGCTTATAGTGAAAACAAAAAAGTATTTAAAAATTGTATTACATTATGTCCCAAATAATGCACACTTTTGTTTACTTCAGTTAAGGGAAGTATTTAGAACTACTGCGAGCTGTCGCCACGTTCGTTGAAGAGCTCCTTTACTCTGAAAACAAATATCAACTAAATACATCTAAATATGATTAAATATGTCTTAACCGGTTTTTTTCTTTGTAGTTCAAACTTGAACCTCTGAATCTATTGAGGCCGCCATCTTTGTTTCTGATGTAACTTGTTTTCGTCCATTATTCCCACTACTCTGGTCATTCCAACATTCACTGAGTAATAACTGAATGACAAATGCTATGATGATCATACTTGACTAACTAGAAAAATATATTTGCACATATTAACTACTCAAGCAACCTAGTTATATCACCAAAAATTAAGTTGGCGGCCTAGATTCCGAGGCTCAACTTTGAAAGTAAATTATAAGGATACTGTTAAGAAATATTTAATGGAAATAGATCTTTATTTGACTCCATTTAGATGTATTTAGTTGATATTTGTTTTTAGAGTGAAGAGTCGCTTCATGGTAAAATGGGCATTGTTGCATTATCGCATACCTTTCAGTAACAATACACCATCGTCAGGAATCTCGCCACTCCTATTACCAATTTTCCATTCGCCAATTGTAACTGAGCAACGGGAGTCTTTGCCAATGCATGGAGCTAAGAGTGAGTAAACATTTTGAAAGTTTCAACAAATAAGTTGGAAAAAAAACAGAAGATACGTTTTCATAGTGTGGTTAAATAAAATTGTATTTTATCTATCTCATTTCTGGTTATGTCACAGAATAGAGAAACGACCAGCGTCGAGAAAATTCAAGTGTTTGTCTACGCGCAGATCGCATTAGGCATCTCAACAAATAAACTGTATGCTTGGGCTAACCAGGAACCGGCTGGTCGAGGCCAGTAAACTGTATGTTTTTGCATAAAAATACAGAGACACGTTTTACCACTGAGTGGCGCTTTTGCGCAGATGTCTATTCTGTTGTTTTATTGCGCGAAGAGCTAGAGGCCCCAAGTGCAAACGCGAGAATGCATGTCGAGGCCCCAAGTGCAAACACAAACATGTATGCCTTCTAAATCCATGACCAGCCAATAACTTAATAAAGTAAGGAATAAAACATATTCCGAAGAATAGTGTCATCTTAAAAACCCAAGATTTGAGTCAAACAAAGCAAACAATATTTGTAGAATTGTTATATTTCGACTCTATTGCAGTCATCATCAGACAAGTGATGCATGTAACATCAGACAAGTCAATGCATGCTTACTTATATACCAAACGCAAGCGATTTGGCTAAACATATTTCGCATGATAAAACTAATAAAATTGCCTGATTAACAACTTAATTTTTTGTATAAAGATTAAAGCGCTCTCTGAGTGAACGAACCATACTGGAAAAAGAAAAAAATTGTTTAATCGCAGCTGGGAATGAAACCCACGACCTTCGGTTTACTACTCCGGCGCTCTAACCACTGAGCTACACAGTCAAGGACGGAAAAAGCCGAGGAAATGGGTTTTATGTATTGAATTTCAAGACATACAGTCTCGTTAACACAGCAACGAACCATTACACAGCTCGATTTCTTACTAAATAGTATGATGTTAGGTAGATGTTTTTTTAACTCGGGTAATATGAGTAAGGATTAAAGCGCTCTCCGAGAGAACAAAACTATAAATTAAATTAAACTTTTGTGTTCGACCGTGAAGGAGAACGTTTAACAATCGTATCAAATCAAAATTTGCGATGTGAGCTTTGCTCGCTAATAAAATTTCAATCAATTTCGCTCCCTTCTGATTGGCTGAGAGCTCTGGTATTAGGTTTAAATTCGTTTTACAATGGGTATTAAGAAAAAAATACCACGTGTGGTATGATTTCCTTAATACCACATGAAAACTATGTATAATTAGGAATAGTGTATATCATTATATAATAATATATAGGAAATCACAGTTGTTCTCGAAGAATTAATGAAAAATGTGTTTGGTGAAATAATTCATAATAGCGCACTCGTGCTGTTATGAATTTCTTCGCCCGAAACACACGTGCGATTTTTAATTAATTCTTCTCGAACCGTGTAATTTCTAATAATATTGCCGCTATGTCGTCATAATGAATCGAAGACAATGTACTCGTTCTCTCCGAATTCTCTGCACTATTTAAACAATATGATAAACCACATGTGTCATACACGACTTTCTGTAAATAAGGGTGAGAGGTTCGCTGAATTTTGTTGTTAATTAAATAAATAAAAAAAATTCTCAATTCTGATTAGTTTAGAGCAGTGGAATTTATACGAAATCCCAAAAATAGGAAATCCCAGTGCCAAAAAAAGGAAATCCTTAGGAAAATCAAAAAAGTCTTTACGTAAATTAAATATGTTATGGTAAACAGCGGCGGATCTAGCGTCAGTCAGAATAAATGTAGAATTGTAATTTAAAATTCAAAATACCTGGATAAAGATCTGATTGGTTTGATAGAATATAAATCTTACCAATGTGATTGTTCTTCGGGTATTTTGAATTTTAAATTACAATTCTATATTTATTCTGACTGACGTCTAGGTCCACCAGTGGTAAAAACGCTGAAACAGTTCTATTCTGACACGATTTGAAAACAACATGCTACTGCGCATGAATTTTGTTAATTGAATAAATTATTTATAATATAATTATGTAGCACGTGTCTCTTAATTTTTATGCATATTATAATAAGTAATAGCATGGATTCTTGTGCAATTTGGAAAAACATGCACTCGTGAATTTCTCAAAGACTTCAAATTGCACTCGTCCTTCGGACTCTTGCAATTTTGTTAGTCTTTGAAAAACTCACTCGTGTATGTTTTTCCAAATTGCACTCAAATCCATGCTACTACCTATACTTATACCTCTGGTAAATAATTACCTTCAAAATATAATTCTGTCTCATTTTCGTGGAACGATCGCCTTACAGCGAGCAATTGAAGCATCTGAAATTCTTGTGGCATCACAGTACTCTCAGGCGTATACTTCGCTCCAACATATAGTTCCTTTGTCGGTACATTTCTCGAATGCACGGAATAAAAATTGTTATTTGTCCATGAGTTTGATCCTGATAGCCAGATTCTATTTTTAAAGATTTGAGTTCCATTGCTCTCACTCCATGTGAAAGCAAAATATGTCCAGTGATACGGGATATGATCGAAAGACAATTCCCAAGTTCGAGTCTCTGATTTTACATTAAAAGAATATTGCGAAAAAGCTAGGCGTGAAAATGATATCCCCGACCAGGCATCTGTCCCATTGATACTGGAAACAATGCTGTCGCTAGCATAGTCTTTAAATTCAAGAAAACAAGCAAAAGTTTAATAATTTGTTTCTTCCCCGTTGATCATATGGAGAATAATACGTGGATGCTTGGAAATATGACATTCACTTCAAGTGTTGAACAAAATATCGAGTGAAATATTTCGTTCAACACAGAAGTAAATATCATGTTTCCTAGCATCCATGTTTTGTTGTGTTTACTATAATGTAAAAAGACACCATGTTAAAAATTTTTTTCGTTAAAACACATATACATAAAATTTATTTACAGTTTAAAGGGTATGAGAAACAAAATTTCTTCTCGTCTTTTTTTACCTTCATTGAAAGACCTTAAAAAAAGTATATAATAGCCTTTTACACTTCCTCTATACCTGTTTAGTTTTTGAGATATTTTGATCAAAACTAGCATACTGTCCGCCAACTTGGATCATAATTCTATCTATTTATGTGACGTCACAAGCTGGGTAAGGCTACTTCAACAAGTTCTAAATGACACAG